>AWOL01S0054633.1:52356-142129 GCA_000715115.1 Nicotiana otophora | reverse complement strand
TTTCTGAGCTTACATCAATTGACTTATGACGACTCGTATGTACGAAAACATGGGTTGTAACAAAGTTTCAACCGCAGACCACCCAGACAATACACTCTGGTTGATGAACCCATAGACCAACTATATGAGAGACTGAAGGTTGCTGGTTATGTCACTCCCATTCTCGTTGTTGCTATGGAAAACACTTCTCAGTGGGTTAACCAACACAAGACATATGCCTATCACTCAGGCATGAAGGGTCATACCATTGATGAATGTCACATTTTGAAGGACAAAATTCAGACATTAATTGACACCAAAGTCATACAAGCAAAGGAGACTACACCCAATGTTCGTAACAATCCTCTTCCGGATCACAGAGGTGAGGGAGTGAATATGATAGAGACCGATGAGGAATGGGATCCGAAAGGGTCAATTACACTCATTCGGGATGGGGATGATCCTAAAACACCTCCAGTCACCCTCACATCCATTGTAGTCCAAACCCAGGCACCGATTAAAGTTGAGGTAGCTGCACCGGCACCATTTGAAGTCGAGGTGACCACACCTTTCACTCAAAAACACTTTTCATGAAGACGAGCTGCCACCGGAAGGACAAAGTCACAACAGGGCACTACATATAACAGTGCAAATTGAGGACAAATTCATCGCCAGAGTCCTGATAGATGGGGGCTCGAGTCTCAACATATGTCCATAGACTACTCTGAAGAGGCTGGATAAAGGACTGCACGGGATTCGAGCAGAAAGTATGAATGTGAAGGCGTTTGATGGATCTCAAAGGGCCATAATTGGAGAGGTCAACCTCAGCCTACAGATGGGCCCAACCTAGTTTGATGTCGAGTTTCAAGTGCTAGATATATCTTCTAGCTACAATCTATTATTGGGGCGACCCTGGATACATGTCACTAGGGCCGTAGCTTCTACTCTACATCAGCCTATGAAGTTTGAATGGAATCATCAGGAAGTGATCATCCATGGAGACGAGAGTGATCCTATTTATACCAATCAGACTGTTCCAGTCATCAAGAACAGAAGGAAACTGGGTGGAGAAACATACCATCGCATTGAACGAGTCAGTGCAATTGAAAAGGACAAATGGTGGAGTAATGAGATAGAAAGCATATTGGTATGGATAGGGTATGAGCCTGGAAAGGGTCTCGGCAAAAGTCTCCAAGGGATCACCAACCCAATACAGCTAAAGCGTCATGGTGCAACTTTCGGGCTTGGGTATGAATATACTTGGCAAGAGTACCAGGATTGGTCACTGCCATGGCATAGTCCTTATTATCCGCTGGAACAACCAGTACCACATTTGCACCAGACATTTCATCAAGCTGACGTGATGTGGGGGTCTGAGGAAGATGAAGTCTTAGCCGGCATGAGGAAGCTGTTTCTGGATGATGAAGACATGGATTTCAATGTGATAGTTGAGGAGGAGGAGGAGTACCTTACTATTCAGACTGTGGAGAAAGGAGTTGTTCTCAAGAACTGGAATGCTGCACCATCGAGGGCCCGTCAAGTTCCTGGGTAGCCTGGCAATTAGCATCACTTATTTTAAAGCAATTTTATAAGCATCTAAGATATTTTCAGTATTTTGTTTTGAACATATTTTGTTTTAAAATAATTGCTCGAGTCATCGAGTCGTACTTATTTGACATTTTCAAGATTTATTTAATGCATTGTTATTTTAGTATTTATTATTATTCTTTACATTTTCTCTCTACAACGTTATTATTACTTATCCCAATGAACCTACGACTGTGACATGTAATGAGACAACGCAACATAAGGATAGTGATTCAAAGAATCTGGAAGATGATATAATACCTGAGAAAATTGTCAGAGAAGTGGAAAACTTTGAAAACAAGCCTAAGTCTAATTTGGACGAGACTGAGACAGTTGACTTAGGAGCTTCCGAAACAGTCAAGGAAACACGTGTAAGCATTCATCTATCACCTTCAGAGAAGGAAGAATACATCTGATTCCTGAAAGAGTATAAAGATAATTTTGCATGGTCCTACAATGATATGACTAGTTTGAGCACATCCATAGTGACTCACAAGCTACCTACCAATCCCATGTGTCCGCCTGTAAAACAGAAACTCAGAAAATTCAAGCCAGTTACATCGTGCCAGTACCAAAGAAAAACGGGAAGGTCAGAGTGTGTGTCGACTATCAGGATTTAAATAGAGCAAGTCCCAAAGATGATTTCCCATTGCCGAATTTACACATACTAATTGACAACTGTGCCAAGCATGAACTCCAGTCTTTTGTTGATTGCTTCGTGGGGTATCATCTGATCTGGATGGATGAAGAAGATGCCGAAAAGATAGCCTTATCACACCGTGGGGAGTGTATTGCTATAAAATGATGTTGTTTGGCCTGAAGAATGCTGGAGCCACTTACATGAGAGCTATGACAACTATTTTCCACGACATGATACACAAGGAAATATAGGTGTACGTGGAAGATGTCATGATCAAATCCAGAAAAAGCACAGCTCATATAGCAAACTTAAAAAACTTCTTCAATGGACTTCGAATATACAATCTGAAATTGAATCCCACAAAGTGTGCCTTCGGAGTCCCCGCCGAGAAATTGCTAGGATTCATCATTAGCCCCGAGGGATAGAATTGGACACGTCAAAGGTCAAATCTATCCAGGGCTTGCCACCTCTGAAGAACAAGAAAGATGTGATAAGTTTCATAGGGCGTCTTAACTACATCAGTCATTTCATAGCACAATCAACTGTGATATGTGAACCGATTTTCAAAATGTTTAAGAAATATGCTGCAAACATTTGGACTGAAGAATGTCAGAAAGCCTTCGACAAAATTAAGGAATATTTATCTAAATCACCTGTTCTGGTCCCACCGGAACCGGGGAGACCTTTGCTGCTTTATTTATCCATACTAGATGGGGCTTTTGGTTGTGTTCTAAGATAACACGATGAGGCGGGAAGAAAAGAACATGCCATATATTATCTGAGTAAGAAATTCACGCCCTATGAAGCACGGTACTCTTTGCTGGAGCGCACCTGTTGCGCTTTGACATGGGTAGCTCAAAAGTTGAGGCACTACTTCTGTGCCTACACCACATATCTCATATCAAGTATAGATCCGCTGAAATACATCTTCTAGAAACCCATACCTATGGTAGAGTTAGCAAAATGGCAGATATTGCTGAGTGAGTTCGACATCATCTATGTAACTCAGAAGGCGGTAAAAGGACAAGCGTTGGCGGATCATTTGGCAGACAATCCTGTAAACGGAGAATATGAACCCTTGAAAACGTATTTTCCTGACGAGGAAGTATCATTCGTAGGAGAAGATATAACTGAATCATATGAGGGTCGAAAAATGTTCTTCGATGGAGCTACAAACTTCAAATGAGTGGGTATCGGAGCTGTCTTAGTGTCAGAAGCAGGCCAACACTATGGTATCCACAAAACTCAGGTTTCCATGTACCAACAATATGGTAGAATATGAGGTATGCATCTTAGGACTCAGGTTAGCCATTGACATGAATGTTCAGGAATTGCTAGTGATGGGAGATTCCAACCTTTTTGGTACATCAAGTTTTAGGAGAATAGGCTACAAAGAATACCAAAATATTGCCATATTTGTACTGTGTACAGAAGCTGATCAAGAGGTTCACGAAGATAGAATTCAAACATGTTCCGAGGGTCCAGAATGAGTTCGCAGATGCATTGGCCACTTTATCTTCCATTATACAACACCTAGACAAGCATTTCATCAATCATATCCCAATAGAAATTCATAAGCAGCCAGCTTATTATGCCTATGTTGAAGAAGAAAGTGATGGAAATCCATGGTTCCACGACATGAAAGAATACTTGGCAAAAGAATGGTACCCGGAGCACGCAAATCACACTTAGAAACGCACACTCCGAAGGTTAGCCAACCACTTCTTTCAAAGCGGAGGAACTATGTACAGAAGGACTCCAGACCTAGGGTTGTTGTGATGTGTCGATTCCTAGGAAACATCCACATTGCTCGATGAAATACATGCCGGAACTTGCGGACCGCACATGAACGGCTTTGTCTTAGCCAAGACAATACTAAGAGCAGGATATTTTTGGATGACTATGGAAACAGACTACATCAAGTATGTCCAGAAGTGTCACAAATGCCGGATACATGCTGATATGATACGAGTTCCACCATATAAACTCAATGTAACAAGTGCACCCTGGCTTTCTCCGCTTGGGGCATGGATGTCACCGGTCCAATCGAACCCGCTGCTTCAAATGGGCATAGGTTCATTCTAGTGGCCATAGATTATTTCACAAAGTGGGTTGAGGCCGCATTTTACAAAGCTGCAACTAAGAAGGTTGTCGCAGATTTTGTTCGGGATCGCATTGTTTGTCGGTTTGGAGTACCAGAGTCAATCATCACCGACAACGCCGCCAATCTCAACAGTGATTTAATGAAGGCCATGTGTGAAACTTCCAAGATCAAGAATAAGAACTCCACAGCAAACAGGCCGCAGATGAATGGAGTTATAGAAGCCACCAACAAAAACATCAAGAAAATACTAAGGAAAATGGTAGACAATTACAAACAATGGCATGAGAAGTTGCCCTTTGCTCTGCTCAGGTATCATACCACGGTTTGCACATCAACAGGTGGTCTACAGTACGGAAGCGATTATCCCTGCCGAAGTAGAAATCCCTTCTCTAAGAATCATACAAGAAGCTGAGCTCAGCGACACAGAATGGGTACAAAGCCGCTATGAACAACTGGCCTTCATTGATGGAAAAAGAATGAATGCAGTATGTCACGGTCAACTCTACCATAACAGAATGGTGAGAGCTTTCAAAAAAAAGGTCAAATCAAGGCAATTCACATTGGGGAAGTTGGTACTAAAACGAATTTTCTTGTATCAAGATAAAGCTAAAGGGAAATTTTCACCCAATTGGCAAGTTCCCTACATGGTTCATCGAATATTAACAGGAGGAGCACTTATACTTGCAGAAATGGACGGAGAGATTTGGACAAAAGCTATTAACTCAGATGCAATAAAGAGATACTATGTTTAGGATTGTTTATATTTCTTCATTTGATGCAGCTGAACTATGCTTGACCTGATTCCCGTTTAAGAGGGGATACGTAGGCAGCCATGTGGGTTCGGTCACATCTTAATAAACACAATGTCTCTAAAATATTTCACTGTCGTTTGTTCATCTAAATTACTTGATATTGCGTACTACTATATTTCAAATAACTATATTCATCAAATGCATGCATGTTGTTTTTAAAACTTTATTTCTATAATAGCCAGATGTTACCCAGGGTAACTCAAATAGGATCTCAAGGCAGGAGCAAGGATAGAATAAGAAAACAAAAGCGCGAACCAACCTTCCCCCACAGAACTCATGATTTTTCTTTGGATGCAGGCAAAATAATACAACGATGTCCATAGACACATCAAGTCACTGCCTTCAAGACAACAAATTATCTAGCGCAAGCATCTCCAGCTAAGAAATACTTTACTTCCTCACTATCACTCATCGTTTTCTTGCATGTGGCTAAGCACTGCCTCCCTTCTTACATAAGGCTAAGCACCGCCTTTCCCTGCATGAGACTAAGCATTGTCTCCTCTTTGGGCTAAGCATTGCCTCCCTAATTGCGTAAGGCTAAGCACTGTCTTTCCCTGTATGATACTAAGCATTATCTCTTTCTCTGCATGAGGCTAAGTGTTGCCTCCGTTCTTTCATAAGGCTAAGCACTGCCTTTCCCGCATGAGACTAAGCATTGTCTCTTTCTTTGCATGAGGCTAAGCACTGCTTCCCTAATTGCATAAGGCTAAGCACTGCCTTTCCCGCATGAGACTAAGCATTGTCTCTTTCTTTGCATGAGGCTAAGCACTGCTTCCCTAATTGCATAAGGCTAAGCACTGCATTTCCCTGCATGAGACTAAACATTGTCTCCTCTTTGCATGAGTCTAAGAATTGCCTCCCTAATCGCATAAGGATAAGCACTGCCATTCCCTATATGAGACTAAGCATTGTCTCCTCTTTGCATGAGGCTAAACATTGCCTCCCTAATTGCATGAGGCTAAACATTGCCTCCCTAATTGCATAAGGCTAAGCACTGCCTTTCTTCACGTCGAGACTGAACATTGCCTCCCTAATTTCATAAGGCTAAGCACTGCCTTTTCCTCACATAAGATTAAATACTATCTCCACTACGCTTCCTTTTGGTTCACCTAGGGCTAAGCGCTGCCCTCATCTCACACAAGACTAAGCCTTGTCTTGTCTCGACCTCACACATGACCAAGCATTATATATTTGCATTTCATAGGCTGAAACATCTCCATTTTTTCCAAAGGCGTCATGGTCGGAAGGCATCATCCTCATAGCCAAGAGACACCATTCTATGGCCCGATGATCTCTCAAAATTGTACACCATTATTCAAAGGCGTCATAGTCCAGAGGCACCATCCTCATAGCCCGAGGACATCATTTCATGGCCTGCGAATCCCTTATCATACACTTCATGGCCCAGGACTTCATGGTCTGAGGACGTCATCCTCACCATTCAAAGACAACCTTCGTGGTCCAAAGGGAATTTGCACCATGTTTAAATTCTCGCAATAACCCATATATATTTGCATGCATCGTGTTTTACATTTTACAGGTAATCCAAGAAGTAACCGTTCTTCAAACGGGAGCAATCTTCGCTTTGGTTTCCGTTCACAACGTTCGGATACTGCAATTGTTTCAAACATAACCGACCACCATCAATTACCCGCCTTTTACTCTATGACCGTTCAGATATCTGCTATGTGATACATCCATAGCGTTTCAAATTCACATTCATGACTCCGCATCAACTTATCTGATACTGTCCTACCCAAAAGAACCTTTTCCGAAACATATGACCATTCTTATAACAATTCCATTGATTTCGTTCACATTTGGATCCAAAACTACACACGGTCTGATTCCCGTAACACCAAGGATATGTAGGCAACTCGGGAACCAGGGTCCGACCCCCATTTTTTCCAAATCACATCATCCCGCATTTAATTCGGCCAAAATTGGTTAATAAGTTTTCTTTACCCGACAACTCTTTCATCATTCCCGGGTAAAGAGGGATAGTTGTTGATACCCAATTTTGCCCTCATATTTTTCAAATAAGTGTACACTTTCAAAAATATCATTTTGCATCATTATTTAATGTATAAGATTTATGCAAGCATTTTGTATGATTATTCATAATTTTAAAGCTTTAAAATCAATTTTCTTATATTTAAACTATTCAAATATTTATTAATTACCCTTTAAATTATTTTGTGATGACTCAATCATCCAATTTATTATTTTGCACCCATATATATGCTTCATGATATTTTACTTTGTTTTACATAATTATATTTTGTATTTTTAGGCTATTTGTATAATTTTGCAATAATAGCCTACGCGCTATGCATAATTACATGTTTTACATTATTTGGGCTAAAATCACATTTTTTATATTTTCAAAATGTTAAGTTATTATTTTTAATCATTTTATTGCACAAGTAGTATTTTTATTACCTATTAATTATTTTTATAAACTATTTGTTAAAATACTTTTCGTGTATTTAATTTATAGCCCAGTATAAGGCCAATTCCGAACCAATTCAATGGCCCGGACACTCAAATCTCTGGCCCAACCCCCCTAAGCCCAATACAAATGACCCTTTATCCCTGAACCAGTCCAATAAGATGCCCAGCCTTTTTTTTTTATCCTAGACGTTGATCTTAAGAGATCAACGGCCCACAATCAACCCCTCCTTTTAATTATCCTAGACCTGAAACCCTAACCCCATTACCCCTGATATGCCGCCTCTGTATCCTCTCTTCTCTTCTCCTCGCCTCAGAAACCCTAGCCAACCTCTCAATTTTCTCCAAATCTGTCTCAATCATGGATTCTTTCCATGATTTCCTTACAATTTATGTGTTATCTCAGTACTACTAGCAAATCTGTGGTATCACTTAGTACTTGCCAAAACATGGCAAGTACTATCTCTCAGAATTCGGCCATTCAACTTCAATCGCTTGAATCTGGACAGTATTTAGTCCATATACATTATGACTAGGTTATATGGGTCTGATTAGCCAAGAATTCCGGCCAATTTCTAATTTCTGTCAACTAGGATTTACCTTTTTTTTCCCTAATCCATTTTATATTGATTGATTCTGCATATTATTACTTCCTTATTTATGCTTGATTTTACAGTATTTCCTTGTTTACTTGTTCGATTGTTGTCACTATATAAAACCCTCCCCTTTCCCCTTGGAAACAAAGAGACTTTAATCGCTATTTTTTCACTAAAAATTGGGACTTTGTTCTGCTATTCCCTCATTCTCTTGTTCTGTATTC
Source organism: Nicotiana otophora (assembly GCA_000715115.1). Taxonomy (NCBI): domain Eukaryota; kingdom Viridiplantae; phylum Streptophyta; class Magnoliopsida; order Solanales; family Solanaceae; genus Nicotiana; species Nicotiana otophora. The sequence goes on along the minus strand of AWOL01S0054633.1, from coordinate 133,736 downwards.
TGGTTTTGGCTGGCTGAAAGCCAAGGCCACTAAGATTCTATTATTCAACCTTCTCTTGGTGAGAGCATTGCCCGAGGTTCCTTTGAAGCTCTTGGGAACTTTGACACATTAAGATTCTGGGTTCTTGTGGAATTTTGTTCTTTATTATTGTCCATTTAACTGGTAAGTCACTTGGCCTTTCACAATTTCGTCTTTATGTGTCTGTGATTGGCATATGTTCTCACTTCTGAAATTCATAGCTTAATGTGTTTCTGGGCTACTCTTGTGTACAAATCTGCTTGCTTTACAGTAGTTTTAAGTCTCTTTAGCATTTAATTTCACATAATGTTGCTAGCTCTGAAAAGTGCTTATGCCTAATTTGAGTAATTTAGATTCTCTTAAGTCTGTTAGCCAATGTATTCTGAGCTACTTCTGTGTGTGACCTTTACACTTGTTTGAACCTCTTTAGTATTTAAGTCTACCTAAAACTATGAATTCTGTTATTTGAATGTGCTTCATCTGAATCATTTGGACTTTCTTTAGTTAATTAGTCTATTGTGTCAATACCTGAACACCTACATTTACTATCTGACATGAATCTCTGTAATGGTAATTTTGTATGTGTAGTGTGTTCTAATCTATGTTAAGACCCTTTTCTATCAACCATGGCTGGCTCTCTTGTTAATATGTCCATCAGCATGTTTTGGGCTCATTTGATTCACTATCTCTTCAATAGTAATTGTCCTAATTTGTGCTTCCTTGCCATGTCTGATGTTGTTTCTTAATGTGAGTTAACATGGCTATCTTGTAATATTAGGATGTATGCTTAGCATAATTTCCAACCATGTTTCAACTTGCTTGGCATCATGCACCTATGTATGATAATCTTTTGTAATCCTGCAAACTTGTTTCTCCCTTAATTCTTTCAATATGATTCTACATATGTGTTGTTTTGCTAAGTGATAAGCCTATTTCTAAGCCTTGTTGGACTTTTGATTAACTGTTTTGTGTCTTAAAATTTGCTATGTTTTCTTCCTAAAACTAAGTACAATTCTATCCCTTAACCATTGTCCACTCTCCCTCACTTATTACCTATGCTATCTTGAACTTCTCATTCTTAGCCGGCTGAAAGCCAAGGCTCCCAAAGGCTCTTACTACTGACCTCCCTAGTGTGAGCCATACTCGGGGTCCATTTGAGACCCTTGTGAACTCTAACACACTAGGAGTTGGGTCTTTAGTCACACTCTGAAACTTGAACTACCCTGCTCAACCCTTTCTCCCTATTATCTGGTGAATATCTAAGCTGGTTGGTTTAAGTGATTCCATGCTTGGCAATGTGATTTGGCTTTGGGCTCTTCTATGGATTCTGAGTTATGTTGATGAATATGGCTCCTTGTCAGAAGACTGGATATGCTGCATGAAAATTGCTGAAGACCCAAACAGTGTTGGGTATTCCTTTTGGGCCTACTGTCATTATTTGTATATATTTATAAGCATATTCATTATTGGGCCTGTAATAACTTTGTATAAATAGTTGGGGTATTAGTAAAAATAGGGAATGGGTAGATTCTTAATATTTGCGTACAAAAGGATAGACAATATAATAGGACTCAATGATTTACTTGCTATATATGCTATTCAATCACTATGTGTACTATAGAAATCATGTCATTAGGGTAAGCGCGCACACACCTACTGTCTGCTAGCAAGCGTGAATTTAAAATGCTGCAATTATGCTCACAACTAATAAATGTCACTGATTTCAATTCGCATCAGCACATTTACTAGAAATTATGCCTATAGGATTCTGATTATCCCTTTTGCCACTGTTCACCTAGAAAATATGCCTATAGGGTTAAGGTATGACAATAAAATCGGCTCTAAGTGCTAATCATTAGAGATCCTGTCTATAGGGTATAATTACTCGCCCTAATTTGTTAATGGTGAACTGCTCAAACACTGTTTATTGCTTACTCATGATATTGTTATAAAGCATAAGTAATTTTGGGGCTTTTTCTCCAATAGATTTTACTGTCCTTTACTGCGTAGATCACCTAGGCATAGCACCTATGAGTTTAATGACTTGAAGCCTGCGATCTCAATAATCAGCTTGTAACAACTGTATAATCCTGTCTATGAGCAACACCTTGCATTTGAAACTTCCTGTATGTTTTAATTTAAAGTCACCTAGAAATCATATCTATAGGGCCTAAGATTCTTAATTCTGAACTTCCTAACCTAAACATTTGTTTCGTGTGCATTTGTTGCTCAAGTGTGGAGGCTAACTTGAGCCCTTAACTGCCCATATTTGAAGTCCAATGTGTTTTGTATGTCGCATAGTTTTAACATTTTGAGCAGCCTAGGTAAAGTCTAGAACTACCTAAATAGAGGTCTAAAACCCCTTGGACCATAGGTATGGGACGTGTAATGAACGCATAGGGCACGACTCATAATTGAATTAGAGCGCTTTTAGTAAACAACTTTAACATAGTAATCGGGTAGCAGGAAATGATAGTCTGTGCCCGCTGAATAATATGAGTAACTCCCTACCCCAAGGGAGTTGTGAAATATTATTTATGTCGCACAGGGTGATCCTTTAGGCTAAAACACTTAGGACCCCCCCCCCCCCCCCCTTTCTTTTCTATGTTTGCTATTAGAATTGGAATAGTTGTATCTCTATATTCGTATTAAGATTTTTGTAATTAAATTCTTTGACCTTTATATTCTCCTTGCTTATTTGATCATTTAGCCTAATCCACATAATTTTAAGTTCGGCCGGGACCCATAGTTGTAGACCTCGAAGAGTGCCTAACACCTTCTCTTTGAGGTAATTTGAGCACTTACTCGATCTTTGTTGGTGTTGACTAGTCAAACAGAGTTATCTGCACAATAGGTGACCTACGCACCTTAAAATCGTTAGGTGGAGACTCTTCTTTTAGCACTCTATCTCCCACTCCAAAAGAAGAGCTGCCACGATGTAGAAACCCGTTTTTGCAAGACAACGGGGGTGCGATATTATCTTTATGGGGTGTCCTATGAGCTTTACACCGAACATCACAGCTTGCAGCATTTGTTCAAGCAGAGGGATCTCAATTTGAGTCTGCGCAGGTGGATTGAGTTACTGAAAGATTATGATATTACCATCCTTTATCATCCGGGCAAGGCGAATGTGGTTGCGGATGCCTTGAGCAAAAAGAAGGAGAGTATGGATAGCTTGGCATTCATTTCAGTAGAGGAGAGGCCGTTAGCATTGGACATCCAGTCCTTGGCTAACAAACTTATGAGGTTGGATATTTCAGAGCCCAGCCGAGTTCTTGCATGTGTCGTCTCCCGGTCTTCACTATTCGAGCAAATCAAGGATCGCCAGTATGGCGATCCGAACTTATTGGTTCTCAGAGAAATGGTACTACAAGGTGGTTCCAAGGAGGTTGCTATCGGTGAGGATGGTGTTCTGTGACTTTAGGGTCGTCTATGTGTTCATAATGTTAATGGATCGAGGGAAACGATTCTAGTGGAGGCACACAATTCTAGGTATTCTATTCATCCAGGTGCTAGGAATATGTATTGTGACCTGAGGTAGCATTATTGGTGTCAGCAGATGAATAAGGACATAGTTGAGTATGTAGCAAGGTACCTTAATTTCCAACAGGTTAAGTACGAGCATCAGAGGCTAGGTGGCATATTCCAGCAGATGGTTATACATGAGTGGAAATGAGAGCACATTACTATGGATTTTGTAGTTGGGTTGCCGCGGACCTTGCAGAAGTTTGATGTAGTTTGGGTCATTGTTGACAGTTTGACCAAGTCGACACACTTCATTCAGTTTGTGACCATGTATTCTTGAGAGAGATTGGCCCAGATTTATGTTCAGGAGATTGTTCGGTTGCATGGTGTGACTATATCCATTATATCAGATAGAGGCCCTCAGTTTACTTCGCATTTCTGGAGGGCAGTACAGAGTGAATTGGGGACCCGGGTGGAGCTCATCACAACCTTTTATCCGCAAACTGACGGGCAGTCAGAGCAGGCGGTTCTGATCTTGGAGGATATGCTCAAAGCATGTGTGATTGAATTCGGAGGGCGGTGGGATCGATTCTTGCCCTTGACCAATTTTGCTTACGGTAACACTTATCAGTCCAACATCGAGATGGCTCCATTTGAGGCTTTATACGGTAGATGATGCCATTCACCCATCGGATGGTTTGAGCCCGGTAAGGCTAAGTTATATAGTACTAATTTGGTGAAGGATGCCTTGGAAAAAGTAAAATTGATTCAGGAGCGACTTCGCACAGCACAGTCCAGACAGAAGAGTTACGCTGATCAGAAGGCACATGATTTATCATTTATGGTAGGCGAGGAGGTTCTCTTAAAAGTCTCGTCGATGAAGGGGATCATGAGGTTCGAGAAGGGCAAGTTGAGCCCAAGGTTTACAGGTCTATTTGAGGTGTTGAGACGAGTTGTGGAGGTTGCTTATGAGCTTGCTTTGCCTCTCAGTCTATCGGGAGTTCATCTGGTTTTTCACGTGTCTATACTCCAGAAGTATCATGCCGACAGGTCGCATGTGTTAGACTATAACACGGTTCAGTTAGATGAGAGCCTGGGTTATGAGAAAGAGCCAGTTACCATTGTTGACAGGCAGGTTCGCCAGTTGAGGTCCAAGAAGATTCAATTCATCTAGCTTCACATGAATGCACAGAGAAGGCCCTAGGTCAGGTTCTTTGACATTGACTCAAAGCTCGAGTACGGTCTGTGCGCCGTTTTTCTTCTCTAACATGATGAATCAATTGATTTAATGTAAATATCGCTCTTTCCTTTGTCCTTCCCCCCAATTATTTCCCTCTCACTAGTTGTTACTCCCGATCTGAATGACCCTTTTTCCATTCATAGAGAGCTCCAATCGTCAAAATCAATAAAAAGGCCATCATGGATGAAGATCCAAACAGATCAATTTTGTTAGGAGGTACTGCCCAAAGAAAGGAAAAGTCGATGATGCTTAAGTCAAACGGACGGGTGAGGCGAGAGTTCTTCACTGCACTCACTGTTTCTATGACTGCATTCCCAACCGTTGAAAGACTAAGTGAGAACAGTAAGGGACGCACAAACAAAGAATGTCGTTGTGCGGGGATGCTTTTTTGATTTATCTTCTTTTTTGGAAGAAAAACATGTTGTGACGATTTTTCCTCTTGAAGAGAATCTCGCCCAATGTGTATATATCTATATGTTTTTTCATTTATCTAATTCTACTAAAAGTGGGAGTATCACTTGGATACCTCTTTATGGATGAACTTCAAAGGGTTGTCGCTCCATTTCTTCATGCATNGGGGTGATGTCTGGGTCTGAATGAAAGAAGAGGAGACTATTCTATTATAAGTTGAAAGCGAAGTCGATAGTCCTCGTATTGGTAATTATTATGTGCTAAAAGTATATAGAAGATATAGAAGGCAAAATATGATAAAATAAAATAAAGAAAGAAAAAGAAGAGGGCCCTCTTTATTATTATTAATTACTTCTTGAGCCAACAAAGTTTTTGCTTATCTTTCCTTGCTACTTTCAATCAATCAGAAAAGGAGGATTGAGCAGTGGCTTGGGAAATAAGACAACCGCAATAGAGAAGAGATCGAAAGTCTGGGTCCCCTCGATCACCCCCCCTTGAACCTGAACTGGTCATGCGGTAAAATTTCAGTGGAGAGACCAACTAGTCGAGGAGGCGACTTGAGAGGCCGAGGAGGACATGCGGTGCATATATCCACACTTATTCGGCACTCCATGTACGATTCTAGACCCGTTCGAGGACGAACGTTTATTTAAGAGGTGGAGAATGTAACGAGCCGGCCGGTCGTTTGCTTTCTAGATCAATGTTCCCCTAAAAAAGACTCCCCATATGTGTTTTTGCTGTTTTGTGACTTGCGGGGATGATTAGTTTGGTTTGGAAGGGTTCGGATTGAAATCGGAACACTTAGTTCCTTAATATTGGCGGTCAATATTCAAATTATGTCAAAAAGAAAAAACTGAAGAAGATTAATACTACCTCCGGTGCATATTATTTGTTGTTTTGGTACGCTATATTTCTTCCCAGATGTTTTAGAAATTAAAAATAATTAGTGCTTTTTTTGTCAAATCCTCCCTTACTGCTACACTAGGATTAGCTTCATATTGATTAAGTGACATGTTTTAGAGAGATAAAAAGGGTAATCTAGACAAATAATACTATAATTAAGAATTAAATGTCTTTCTTAAAGGGTAATGCAAAATTTTAAAAGATAAATAATATGAACGGAAGTTAATACATTGCAGCACCTCCCTTACGTAGCGCCTACTACAGAGACGTAGTAGTTAACTAGTGATTAAACAGTTAATTGTGTTTTTAAGGCCTGGAGCACTAGATAGATGTCTATTGAAAAAGGTCAGTTTAAAATGCCGACACCTACATAGGCGGATCTAGAATTTAAAATCTATAGGTTCAATAGCTGAATTTTTAAGCATTAAACCCATTACATTTTTAAAGTTGTGAGTTCATAGCTACTATTTGTTATAATATTATTAAATTTTTACACATAAATTATGTTACGCATCAAAAGTACTAGGTCCAGACCATAAGGCTAGATACGCCCCTGCAAAGTGCAAAGAACCATCTTTTATTCAATTCTAGTAACTCGTATTAATGATACCAGTACTAATTGGTAGATGAGGTAGCGCGGGGTACATAATTCCCGTTTGGCTATAGATTTTGATTTTATTTTTTCAATATTGTTTTGAAAATATTGTTTGTATATGAAATATATATGATCATGTTTTGGGGGGAAAAAGTCAAAATTTCCAAGTTCTCAAAACTTGCCCTCACAAAAATTTCATAAACAAGTTTTTGGGTGAAATTTTTTCTTCCACTCATAAAACTTCAAATTCTTTTCAAATAAACTGCATGTTCAAATACAACTTCAACTTTCAAAAATTATTTTCCAACACAACTTCAAAAACTTTTTTCTCAAATTTCAATCAAATCTATTTTCAAACGCTAGCATAATATCACTTATTACTATGTTGACAAACTTTGATTGTAAACTACTTCAGTCTCCAAAGAGAAGCATTATAGAGTCCATGGAACATTTTCTGCTTGAATTTCAGTTCTTCTTGCAGATTTTATTAGTATTTGGTTGCCTACTTTTCTATGCTCTATCTCTAATGCAAAAGACACTATCACTGGAACTGATTTTCTAACGGGTGTAGAATTTCATATATGTGTTCGTAATACGTGACGGAAGACAATAATCATTCTAGAAAGATTTTTCGTGTTTAAAATTTATTTACAAGTCAAATATCGTATGTAAGACGTACCTGGAGAAGAAAGTCTCATTTCAAAATTTCTTCAATAGTGCGAAGACTCTATGCGTATTCACACCGACATCGATCCTTGCTATCAACTCTTTAATCAATGAAACCCGTGAACAAATTGAATGAAAAACTTGTGTTGAAATGTTTCTCAAAAATTTCAACTCAACCGTAGAAGAAGAAGAAAAGATTTTCTTAATAATAATTTCTCTCTTAGTTTTGTATTGTACTAACACAAAGTATTTTTTCTTCTTAAGACTTAATAGGCAAATTTTCCCCATCGTCATTTATATAACATCACCTATAAACTATTTTCCTATTTATTAGGGTAGAAATTTATTCCAAAAATAAACTTCACGAAATTTTGTATGGAAAATTTGTAATCTCATTCTCAATAGGTAACGCGACTTTCATGTACTTTTGGAATTCCTATTGTTGTTAGGCGTCCTTTTTATGGACTTTTATTTTATCTCGATCCAAAATTCATTTAGTAGTGATGTCACTTAACCCTACCCGTCAGGTAAGTCAATTAACAATTATCCAATTTAAATAGGATTTAATGAGACAAATAAATAAAAGAAAATATCTTCATCTTATACATTCCCCAAGGACTGGTAGTACAAATCATGAGCTTCTAAGATTAAACTTTACAAAGCTGATATGAAATAAATATATCATTTGTTCGAAATGGGCATTAACAAATTATTATAAATCTAAGGCTACCACGAACAAGAGGCAACTACAACCAGAATGCAGGTACGTCTTAAAATCCCGCTCCCGTCGATCACAACAACATCAACATCCAATATCTGCACACAAGGTGCAGAAGTGTAGTATGAGTATAACCGACCCATGTACTCAATAAGTAACAAACCTAACATTAGGTTGAAAGTAGTAACGAGCTGGAACACAAGTCAAAGTCCAACACTAATAGCCAACAACAGTTCATAACAATATAATGAAAAGTAGTACAGAAAATAACTCAGAAATATAATGTTCAGCTTGTTCACGGTTTCAGAAAATAGACATGCTTTTCAAGTATAACAGTGAAAACCCAAATCTTTTATCGAAAGTACCAAAATATGAGTAAGTTTGCAAAATCGTGATTTTCCTTCCAAAACTTTTCGACAGGTAAATGTTTCATTATCAAATGGCATGAGGAAAAGTACATCTATATACCTATATGTAATTGTGTATAAGAAGTCATGAATGACGTGGTACCGTACAACATCAGGAAAAAATGCATCTCTATGCTTGTATGTTAAGTGTACGTGTCAATGCGATACAAACCAGTGATAAAACAATATTCATACTCTCAGAGTATCAATTCATTTAGTCCTCCCAATCACTCGGCACTCGTACTCAGTAGGTACCTACGCTCACTGGGGGTGTGTACAGACTCCGGAGGGGCTCCTTCAGCCTAAGCACTTTTATCTGCACGGACAACTCACGTGCTGCATGGACAACTCACATGCTATAGTATCAATATCTGGATTCGCACGGACAACTCACGTGCTGCACGGAGAACTCATGTGCTATAGTATCAATATCTGGATTCACATAGACAACTCACGTGCTGCACGGACAACTCACGTGCTATAGTATCAATATCTCAAAATCAGGCCCTCGGCCTGCACTCAATCATCAATCTCTCCAATCTCTCAGGCTCACAATGTCATGAAACTAGCCCAAAATGATGATATGATGTATGAATAAATAACAACAGAGGTTGAGATATGATATGCAATGAATGAACACGACTGAGTATGAAATTACAATGTAAGCAAATAACTCAAAAGCAGTAATGACTTCAGTGGTTTGCAACAGAATAAGCATGCAGCCTAGACATGGTTCCTAACATAGATCACAGCTCAATAGCTCTAGTACATAGAGATTTCATGGTTACAGATAAGCTTAGGTAACTACACAGTACCACAAAAATAATGGAGTTATAATTTACACGGTGTACGCCCACACGCCCGTCACCTAGCATGTGCGTCACCTCAACAACAAACACATAATACGAAATTCAGGGTTTTATACCCTCAACACTAAGTTTAGAAGTGTTACTTACCTCGGACATGCCAAATCCAATACTGTGCAAGCCAAACGATGCTTCGTAATGCCATCCCGTGCGTACTGATCTCCGAATGGCTCGAAACTAGCCAAAGCAACTCAAATACATCAAACAAAGCCCATGGAAACAATTCCAAATGATAAAGGTCGAATCTTTACTCAAAAGCCCAAAATTAACCGAAAAGTCCAATCCGGGCCCGCTCCTCGGAACTCGACGAAACTTACAAAATCCGGCAATCCATTCAATTATGAGTCCATCCATAGTAGTTTCACTCTAATCTGACTCCGAATCGATATTCAAAACTCAAAACTCACTCTATAAAGCTTTAGGCTAAAATCCCCAATTTTCTCTTTAAAACTCATAATCCAATTACCAAAACTGAAGATAAAAAATATAATCAAAACCGAGTGTAGAATACTTACCCAAATCCTTGTGATGAAATTTTTCTCCAAAATTACCTCAATCCGAGTCCCACATCTCAAAATATGATAAAAGAACGCAAAACCTCGATATATAGCTGCTGCCGAGCATTTTCGCATATGCGGTCATATTGTCACATCTGCGACCTCTGCTTCTTCAGACAATTCTCGCTTCTGCGAAGCCCTTTGAAGACCATACTTCTGCACTGGTGGAGCTTTTCCCACTTCTGTGCACACACATATGCGACAAACAAATCCTGCTTCCGCACCACACGCCGCTTATGCGGCTCAAAATTATACATCTGCGGACGCGCAGATGCGCCCCATTATTCCGCCTCTGAGATCTTCCTCACCCAGCTCTCACCTCATTTATGCGACTCCTTTGTCGCTTCTGTGACCATCGCACCTGCGCAAACCAGCCGCAGGTGCAACCACACAAGATCCTGCCACCACCTGCCTTAGTCAAATATTGATCCAAACGATCCGAACTTCGTCCGAAACTCTCCCGAGCCACTCGGGACCACGTCCAAACATACCAACAAGTCCCATAACATAATACGGACCTACTCTAGGCCTCAATTCATGCATAACAACATCGAAACGACGGATTGCACCTCAAATCGAACTTAATGAACTTTGAACCTTTCAACTTCCAAAATTCGCGCTGAAACATATCAAATCAACCCGTAATGAACCCAAATTTTGCACACAAGTCCCAAATGACATAACAAAGCTATTGCATTTCCTGGAACCACCATCCAAATAAGATATCATCAAAGTCAACTCCCGGTCAATCTTATGAACTTTCCAAACCTTCAAATTTTCTACTTTCGCCAATTAGTGTTGAATCCTTCTAGAAATATCCAAATGCAAATCCAGGCATACCCCCGAGTCCAAAATCACCATCCGGACCTAACAAAACCATAAAAACTCCATTCCGGGGTTATATTCACAAAAGTCAAACTTGGTGAATTCTTCAAACTTAAAGCTTAAACCATGAAATACATTCTTCCAAATCGATTCTGAATAACTTGAAAACTAAAACCGACGATTCACATAAATCATAATACCTCATACGGAGCTACTCATGCCCCCAAACTTCCGAGTGAAGTGCAAATGCTCGAAGCGACCGGTCGGGTCGTTACATCCTCCTCCACTTAACACATACGTTCGTCCTCCTCGAACGTGCCGAGAGTTGTTCCAAAGGCATTAAACCGTTGTGTAACCTTACCTTGCACATACCCGGGGGTGATCCCACGACACCATATCTTATATAGGCTTGACAACACAACATAACTGATGATCATTACTTCAACCTTAGCACGGAAACCTTAGAATCCAATTTCCGCATCCAGAATTTCTTACAATACCCAAATCTCGCACCTATACACTATATAAGTCTTAGAAAGATGTATCGAGCCATAACCATAACCCAATATGTAATCACATGATGTACCACACAACTCAGATGCTTACAACAATAACTTTTGTCCAGACCATCTGCTCAAAATACACCCAATACCAGTAATGAACCTCATATCAAACAAAACCTCATTCTAAAACCTTCGTACACTGCCAATGATGAAAGAAACACGCAGAAACTAACAACCACTCATCAGACCAACAAGTCATGGAGCTCCCTCTCCTTTGATAGGAACTATAGCAAATTCTAAGCCGATCAACGACATTATCCTTCCAAATATACCACAAACAAATCCGATAGCACCCATACTAGGTCTGATGACCTCATCTCATCACACAACCACTCTAGTGACATGCCACATCAATACAACCTAGAACCACAACCCATGCAATCCGTTCACCAATACGAAACAATCCAAATGTACTCAATCATGGAAATGACTCAAACGAGAGAATCATTCCGCAAGTTCAACAAATACCACCACAACCGCAATGTTACAAACCCATCTTACATAGTAAAACCAAGTCACACGAATCTAACACAAAGGATCATATTCTGACATAACCCAGCTGCAATGCGTGACCCCATCCAGACACGGGTCCATATGGAGCCACCATGCTCAAAATTAACAACTACACGTAATTCGACATCAAATACCCAAGGTGCATGACCATAACCATATAGGAACTGATAACACAATACCACGGTCTGAAAAGAACATAACCAATGCACAATCACCCATCCAAAACCCTAATACCCATCTCTCTCAAATTCCGTTGTAGGGCCCAAATACAACCGCACCATGTGTGCGTACAATCAACAAATCACAACCCCTCGTGGCATAGAGGAGTAACTCACAGAACATATCAGAACACGAATAGACTCAACTCTAACTGAATGGCACATCCCTCATCAATAGCAGTACAGAGTCAACCAATCCGACCTGACGTAGAATACACATCATCATTAGGCCTACTAACGGACCCTAAATCAACTGTGGTCACCCACAAATAGATACATAACCCTCATAAGGTCCATAATGACTGAATCATAACACATACTATCATCTGGCTAGCTTTGGCCATAACTTAACAATCTACAACCACGAAACACTCTGCTTCTGAGAACTCCTAGTCTGCAAATTAATAGAACATACGAATCACCATGTCTTCTCCCAACTCTACCACCCGAATGTCTAACACACCTATCATATATGATCCTCCTACGAGGAGTACTTCTATAATTCTTCCGTGCTACATAGCAAAATCTAAATATCATAAGTCAATCAACCACGCGAGTACCGCAATACCAATGAAACATCTGTAAGGCAACACGTAGTGCGCCATCTGAAATGCGCACCCTTCTCAAGAATTACCAAGCAATTATAGCATCCACCTAAACATCAGAAATCGTCCATGCTATCTAAGAACTTATGATCTTTCCTTCAAAACTGACCGCGGCCTTGCACATGCAAACCTCAATCCAACAAAATACACCACCGTTATCATACCATCATATGCAAAATACGAGAACCTCATAATCAACTCTGAATCGCAAGCAGAATACATACCCGGTCAGCCGGAAACCCTCCATTTGATCTCATCAAGGAGAAAATTCCAATACTCCACATGTTCCTCACGCCAGTAGGAAATATCCACCTCGAACCGTGATAGAAATCATCGAGAACTCTTTTGAGATCCATTTGCACATAACCAAGCTATCAGAACTGAATCCCTCTAACTCAGCCGAGCCACGCATGTTGCCAAAAATGAAGAGTATTTCCACGAAACACCTGTAGAGACTCACCACATCATAAGTACCTAAAGGACCGATCATACCCATTACCATGTTGATCCAACTTACTATCAAATTGTCCTATTTCTCCGAGTTCCTTCCGAATTACCCTCAAGGTGACATTTCTCCTTGCCATAACACTACGATCTTTAACCAAAACTCAACCTGCGAGATCCTAAAATAAAACCACACCACCCTAAGGTCCATAAGCTGTTGTATTCCCTCTTAAGCACCCCAAAAGTACCACAATCGAGATACCTACTCTGAAGAGACCTTCTGTGAATCCAAAACCGTTTCCTTCACCTTCCTAACATTGAAATGTAGAATCCCTAACAATATAGAAATGCCATAAGCCTCGACACCATCCAACTTAAATCTCAGCTTCTATCCATATACCAATCCGTAAAATCCTTAATTGCTACATATAAATCTTGAATCCATTCGACCCTTTTCGAGAGTCATTCACTCCGCTCAAATATCAATTGCACCGATCAGTGGGCTGAACGACCTGTGCCTCATTAGTACAACAACACCCAAGGAAGTAATCTTGCCTTAACACAATCGATCAAATTCATACTCCATGCACACTACATCCTTCATACATAACAACTCAATCATTTCTATGATTTCCATATACCCGGAAAGTATAATATAACCCGTATTCAAAAATTCCTTTACTCGAGTCATCCTCAATATCTACCTATGCAAGTCATAACCGATCCACAAGTATGCTTCAGACCAAAACTAATATAACACGTAACCATGCAATCAAATCGTTGATAGCAGACTCCCCCACTTAGCTCAATGCGATAGAATAAAATATCTGATAAATCGCAAAACTCATACTCTATTACTACCATAATACCGCAGTGAGATTTAACTAAATCCTTCATAATTTCACATAACACAAACCGTATAGTACCTCCCATCACCTACTAATCTCGCATACATCTTTGTGATTGTCAGGTCAACTTTCGCAACCAATCCAAACTTAAATGACAATGCCTTTACTTAATGGTAGAAAAGAAAGCCTCCACACAACATCATAAGGATCATACCTCCGTAGACCACCCAGCAGGAGATAAACCACCTACTTAGCCCCAAACTGACATCTTGCTATACCCTTTCGCATCCACGATTACTATGCCATCATTGAATCTTCCTAAGTCTAAACTCGCAACAAGACATGAAAATTTACTTCGCTCCACAATAATGAACACGAAAAATCATTCAACACACTCATAACTTGAGTCTACGCGTCACATCAAGACAGCAATCTAGCACCCCCCATAGTCCTTTTTACATCCCAAATAAACTATTCTCGTCATAATCAAACCATCTAAACACATTCTGTAGTCACATTATGCTCATCATATAGCCATCCGGCCACTTCTCGAGTCATAAATTCCACTCATAGGGATGCTACTGATTACATAAGTTCCCAAAAGCACGTGCTCACACAGCCGAAATTCGCGTGCTCAAGCTATAATCAAAACCCAGACTCACGTCCTCCAAACTGGCGCATCATCGCACCCCATCCATGGAATCACCAGCCGATACCGAGCGCTCATATGCGCAGACAAATGCGTGGAGGGAATTCAAAGAGTTATATTTGAAGCTGAATCAATGTCGCACGATAAGGAACCAAAGATGCAAAGTTTATCCTAAATGTCATGTAGCCTCTCGAAGATAGGTATGGATGTCATCATACCGATCCGCAAGACTCTACTAGACACTTGCTCATGACTTGTAGAACCTATGAATCTATAGCCTTGATTCCACCTTGTCACAACCCAAAATTCACATAGTCGTGATGGCATGTAACCCAACCTATATGATAAGCCAATTTACAACCATCCAATTTAAATGAGATTTAATGAGACAAATAAATAAAAGAAAATATTTGCATCTTATACATTTCACAACGACCGGTAGTACAAATCATGAGCTTCTAAGATGAGACTTTACAAAGTTGGTATGAAATAAATACATCATCTATTCAAAATGTACATAAACAGATTTTTATAAATCTAAGGCTACCATGAACAAGAGGCAGCTACAACCAGGATGCAGGTAAGTCTTCAAATCCCGTTCCCGTCGATCACAACAACATCAACATCCAATATCTGTATGCAAGGTACAGAAGTGTAGTATGAGTGCAACCGACAATATTTACTCAATAAGTAACAAACCTAACCTTAGGTTGAAAGTAGTGACGAGCTGGAACACAAGTCAAAGCCCAACACCAATAGCCAACAATAACTCATAACAATATAATAAAAAGTGGTACAGGAAATAACTCAGAAATATAATGTTCAGCTCGTTCACAATTCCAGAAAATAGACATGGTTTTCAAGTATAATAGGGAAACCCCAAATCTTTTACCAAAAGCACCAAAATATGGGTAAGTTTGCAAAATCATGATTTTCCTTCCAAAACTTTTCAACAGGTAAATGTTTCATTATCAAATGGCATGAGAAAAAGTACATCTCTATGTGTACATGTCAATGTGTATGAGATGTCATGAATTACATGGTACCGTACAACATGAGGCACAAAAATGAATCCCTATGCGTGTATGTCAAGAGTGCATGTCAATGCGACGCAATTCAGTGATAAAACCATATGCATACTCTCAGATTATCAATTCACTTAGTTCTCCCAATCACTCGGCACTCGCACTCAGTAGGTACATGCGCTCACTGGGGGTGTGTTCAAACTCCGGAGGGGCTCCTTCAATCCAAGCACTATAATCTGAACGGACAACTCACGTGCTGCACTAATCTGAACGGACAACTCACGTGCTGTACGGAAAACTCACGTGCTATAGTATCAATATCTAAAAATCAGGCCCTCGGCCTCACTCAGTCATCAATCTCTCTAGTCTCTCGGGCTCACAATGTCATGAAACTAGCCCAAAATGATGACATGATGTATCAATAAATAACAACAGAGAATGAGATATAATATGCAATGAATGAACATGAATGAGTATGAAACCATCAACACTCCGTTCCGCGGTTATATTCACAATAGTCAAACTTGGTCAACTCTTCCAACTTAAAGTTTAAACCATGTAATTCATTCTTCCAAATCAATTTCGAATAAACCTTAAACCAAAACTGACGATTTGCATAAGTCATAATACCTCATACGGAGCTTCTCATGCCCCAAACCTCAGAGCGAAGTGCAAATGCTCGAACGACCGGTCGAGTCGTTACACATTTCCATCCGTATGAATTCTATTTTATGGAATTCCATGTCCAATTCAAAAATGGATCAAGTGGTTGAAATGTGTGTGTGTGTGTGTATATATATATATATATATATATATATATATATATACATACATATATACACACATTATATTTTAACCAAGAGATATATTTTAATTTTCTATTCCAAATAAAAAACTTCAATTTGATTCACAGTATAATTATATCCCCTGTGCTAGCAAAATATATAATAATATTTCATTTATACTAATAAAATTTATTTTACTAATTAAATTCTTTCATTTAATTATCAAATAATAAATTAATTAATCATTTAGCAAAGATTAGAACACTCGTTAGTGTGCGACCCCGTAAGTTCAATACTAAGCCAGTAGTAAATTGATCACATCCATATACTAATTAAGGGTGACATTTAGAAACACTCCTTAATGACCGTATAGAATAAAGTATATAATTTACTCTCAAGAACCGGTAGAAGAATAATGTAGTAATTCTTTCCGTCCTTATAGATCTCAATCACCCTAGGATATAGTTCAACTATTAAATCCTAATAGGCTACAAACTATGTGTTCATGCATATATAATTGACCATTGAATGACCTAAGAAACTCTTTTCTTCTTTCATTCAATTACCCTAGCTAAGGTCTTAATTTGGTCATTTATAATTCATGACAACATGGAGCTTAAACTTGTTACCAAGACTTGACTGATTGCATCTTGATCATTCACTAATTCTACAAGTATTTAATTGTGCCCAATATCCTTTCAACTATCGTCGCAGGGCCATAGGTTTCTAGTATCAAAGCATAATAAATAATTTGTCAATTACTATAACGATCACATGTCAAAGGAAACTCTTACATCACATTCTTCAAGAGAATATCCTATTGACAGTTTATGGTAATTCTAGCCATTAAAAATTATCCAATGAGTCGGTTCAATGATCATATCTCCATATGCATCATCTATTTTTGTGATTTAATTAATGAGATCAACTAATCTTTATCACATAAAGATGATCACCTAATATCCAAATTAATAATCCTATGATCAAGAACAAATTTAGATTAAATTATAAGAAATTTCACTCTCATTATCATGATTTTCATCACAATGTCAAGTCTCAAAATTTAATTAAGAACTTTATCAAGTTAATCAAACAATTAATAATAACTATGATAAAAGAATATCAGATGCCATATATTTCTATATCAAATAACATTCACAAAAATATGTTCAAATCATCAAATACAAAATTAGATCTAGGGCATATCTACTATATCCCTAACAATCTATTGTACTTCATTTCCAATGTACACTTGTGATTGTAAAACTCCTTTGCTCCAAGAGCTTTAGTGAATGAGTTTGTAGCATTTTCCTTTCCTTCAACCTTTTGAATCACCACGTTCAACAATTTCTCTTATCAAGTGATACCTTCACATAACGTGTTTGGAGTTTTGGTATGATATTGGTTCTTTTGCTTGATAAATAACTCCAATATTGTCACACAACAATGGAACTGCACCTTCTATTGAAGGAACCACACCAAGTTTAGTTAAGAACTTTTTCATCCATACAGCTTTCGTAGCAGCTTCATAGCTGCTATATATTCGGCTTCAGTCACCGAATCGGGTACTATAGCTTGTTTGGAAGATTTCTAACTCACTACACCACCATTTAAGGTGAATACATAACAAAAAATAGATTTGATATCATCTCTATATCAAGAGAAACTTACATCAATATAACCTTCAAGTTTCAACTTAGAATCTCCATAAATGAGAAATTGATTTTTAGTCCTCCTTAATTACTTAAGAATGGTCTTCACCATCTTCCAATGCTCCTCACCAAGATTTGCCTGATATCGGCTACTCACTCCTAGTGCATAAGCCACATCAGGACGTGTACATGTCATGGTATACATGATATATCCCACTACACTATCTACTCATGCGTTCTCTCTCTTCAGGTATTTTAGGACAATCCTCCCTACTGAGAGTAATTCCCATGCTTATCGGCAGATAGCCTCTTTTTGAATTATCCATATTATACCTCTTTAAGATAGAATCAATGTACAAAAACTGGAAAAGTCCAAGCAGCTTCCTTGATCTATCTCTATAGATCTTTATTCCTAATATATAAGTTGCTTCTCCCAAGTCTTTAATATAGAACTGTTCAGATAGTCAAATATTGGTACTTTGCAATGCCGGTATATCATTTGTAATATATCATCAACATACAGTACTAAGAATATAATTGTGCTCTTATTATCCTTTTTGTACACGCAAGGCTCTTCTTTCGCATCTAACTAAATTAAACTTTTCAATTATCTTGTTAAACCAAATATTCCAACTTCTAGAAGCTTGCTTTAGTCCGTAAATGGATCTTTGCAGCTTGCAAATATTATTATGTTCAGACGAAGATGTGGAACCTTCAGTTTGTGTCATAAACACATCCTCTTCTAGCTCACTATTAAGGAAAGTTATTTTCACATTCATTTTTCATATTTCATAATCATAGTATGCCGCTATAGCAAGTAAAATCCGAGTTCAGTTAAGCATTGCCACAGAAGAGAAAGTCTCATCATAGTTAATTTCTTCTTTTTGACGATATCCCTTGATAATAAGACGGGCTTTGTAGGTATCCACCTCTCCGACTGCTCCATTTTTTTCTTAAAAATCCATTTACAACTTATAGGTTATATATTCTTTGAAGGTTCAACTAAAGTCTACACTTTATTTTTCTTCATGGATTTCATTTGAGATTCCATGGCTTTTTGTCATTTATCATAGTCAGTGACTTGTATCTGATCTTCATAGATCTTAGGGTCATCATCATTATGATCAACCTTATTTAATACATCATCTTGTACCATTAGATTTAATCTAGTTGGTACATGATGATCTCATGTAGATCTTCTAAGAGGTTCTTGTACGACTTGCTCAACTTCTTTTGGATTGGGTTGTTGTTCAAATTAGTTTAGAACTTGTTCGTTAACATGTTCTTGAACTACATTTAGTTCTTGAACTTCAACCTTTGAAGATTGCAACTTCCTTGTCAACTTCAAAACATCCAATAAAGGTTCTTCAACTTGTGTCTCGTGATCTTGATTTTGTGTTGATTCATTAATTTCTTGAACTTAATCAAGTTTTATCTCTCCACTATAATTTCCTTCTAAAAGAAATTCCCTTTTCAAAAGGTTGCTCCTCTAGCCACAAACATCTTATGGTCAAAAGGGTGATAGAAATAATATCCCTTTATTTCTTTGGGATACCCAATGAATCTACACATATCAGATCTTGAGTCAAGTTTATCAGACTGTAATCTCTTAACATAAGCAGGACAACCCCAAACATTAATAAGTTTAAGGTTAGGCTTACGTCCTTTCCATATCTCATATGGCGTTGTAGAGATTGGCTTAGTGCGAAATTTATTAAGTATGTTGCTGTTTCCAAATCATATCCCCATAAATTTATTGGAAGATGATTGAACCCCATCATAGATCTCATCATATCTAATAAGGTTCGATTTCTCCTTTCAGACACATCATTGTGTTGTGGTGTTCCTGGAGGTATCCGCTGTGAGAGAACCCATTTTATTTAAGATACCTAGTAAAAATTTTACTACGATATTCTCCACGCCTATCAGACCTTAGTACTTTGATACTTTTATCAGCCTGTTTCTCAACTTCACTACGGAATATTTTGAACATTTCAAAAGATTCAGATTTGTGTTTCATAAGATACACAAATTCATATCTTGACATATCATTACTGAAGGTGGTGAAGTAAGAATATCCACCTCTGGCTTGAATTTTTATGGGCCCACATACATCTGAATGAATTAGTATCAATAATTCATAAGCTCTTTCTCCATTTCCAGTAAATGGAGATTTGGTCATCTTTCCTTCAAGACAAAATTCACAAGTTGGATATGATTCAAAATCATACTTATCAAGGTAACCTTTCTTGTACAATTTTTAAATTGTTTTCTCTCCTATATGGCCAAACCTACAATGCCAAAGGTATGTATGATTTACTTGTTCATCTATTTTCCTCTTATGACTAGAAACATGTATAATCGAATTAGCATTCACTTTAGGTAAGATATAAATATCATGTTGGAGATAGCTATTCACATATAAATATTCACCATAATATATAGAGCAAATATCATTGCATATAATAACGTGAAAACTATGTTTGTCTAACATAGATGCTAAAATTATGTTCGAAACAAATTTAAGAACGTAATAACAGTCATCCAGTATAAGTATTTTTCCCGAATTCATTATTAAAGAGATTGATCTTACAGCTATGGCTGCAACTTTTGCACATTTTTCAACTTGTAGATTAACTTCTACTTTCTTCAGCCTCCTACTTATCATGAACCCTTACAACACATTGTAGATGTTATAACCACTGTCAGTATTTAATACTTACAGTGAAGAATTAGTAGTAGTTAGTAATGTTTCACCTTGTTTCTTGTCTTTTAGTATTGCAAGATCCTCCTTGCAGTTTCTCTTTCAATGCCCTTTTTGTTTACAGTGAAAATATTCAACGTCACATAGTGACTGTAACATTAAATCTTCAGAAAGCTCTTTACCAAACATGCACCCTAACTTCTCATGTTCTTCTATAGGATCAATCACATGATTGACATGGGGTGCAACTGGAGAGTTTCCAATGTCCAACTATGTATAAACTATCTTCTTACTATGTTTAATGATTGCAGTTGGATCCATATTATGATGGTTCCTCTGGAATTAGAACTCATAGAAGCGAGAATGATGTGTTTCATAGCAAGGCATTTTTCCAAGTATTTCTGATAAACCTTGGTGCCTTCAACATCATTCTCTGTTGGGAACATCTTTGTGAGCTTATCAATCACATAAATGAGCTTTTTATGCATGAGAACAATTCTCAAATATCTATACTAGTTATCAAAGGTTGGTCCTACCAACTTGTTGGTCTTAAGTATTCCACGCAGTGATATAGCAGACATATTGAGAAATCTAAAATTAGAAAAGAAAAGGTAATAATATAAGAATATATTTACATATATCATAAAGACATGAACTTTTATCTAAATGATACTTTCACTAATTATTTTAAACTATTTACCCTCATTATAGTTTAAGAAATCTTTATTTCTATTAGTGGAGTAAAAGAATCCTTCAACAATATGTATGATAGGAAATCAAGTCATTTCTCACATATATTTTAAAGGTAGGTATGCTAAACAATTGTATCCTCATACAATTTTCTTAAATATCTCTATGTCAAAAAGTCCCCTGGTAGTCAAGTCGATTCTATTGGCATAGTTGAGTTCAACCATCATGATAGCAAAGAACTTATTAAATTTTATACTCTAGGGTAGTCCAGGAGTCTAGCATAAAATTAAATAATTCTTCCAATCCATGTATCTAATACAATAAATAATTTTAACCTATTCTCGAACTACAAGTCTCATGGTTGTCAGGCTTCTCCTTATAAAGAAAAAATAAATAAAATTATTTACTTTGATGGATAGCTTTATAATAAAATATCTTATATTTTTATTATTTAAGAACTCAAATTTTAGTGTGAGGGAATTGTTATTAAAACAACTTTTAATAACATGATGATCAAATCTTTTATAGCAAATTATGAACTATCTCAGTATATTTATTTTGAATCATTTGTATTACCGTCGTATCTAATACAAAATTTCAGATTCAAATTATGAACTATCTTAGTATTTTAACTTATATGAATACATATTTTATTCACAATAAAATAGTATCAATCCATATGCATTCAAACAATTTGACTATTATTGAACAAGACACAAGTATTATGGTTTGAACTATTCAAATATAATCTTAAAATATTTCGTAAAGATATTTTTTGACACGAGAATCCATGGCTCTGTCACGACCCGGCCGGTCAGTTTTTAGATTAGTAGCCCCGAGCCCCTATTTACTGCTCCCTCTACTTCATTTTATGGTTATGTAACTTGCCGGGAGGATTTATTTTTGGTTTCGAAGTGAAATGGGACACATAATCCTAAAATAGAAGTTTAAGTCCTAGGAATTGACCGTAGTTCAAAATGTGTAAAGATGACTCTAGAATGGAGTATCGATAGTTCCAATAGCTCCGTAGAGTGATTTTGATCTTAGGATCATGTTCGGATGTTGAATTGGAGGTTTGTAGCTCATTTTAGCGAGAATTGGCGAAAGTTGGAAAATTGGATGATTTTTGGAAAGTTTGACTGGGAGAGGACTTTTTGATATCGGGGTTGGATTCTGATTCCGTAAGTTGGAGTAGGTTCGTAATGTCAATTATGACTTGTGTTCAAAATTGGAGGTCAATCGGACTTGATTTGATAGATTTCGGCGTCGGATGTCCAAGTTTGAGGTTTTAAAGTTCATTAGGCTTGTATCGATGTGCAATTCATTATTTTAGCTTTGGTTGATGTGATCTAGAGGCTCGACTAAGTAAATATGATATTTTAGGACTTGTTGGTAATTTTGGTTGAGGTCCAGGGAACATCGGGTGGATTACGGAGGGTTAACGGATCAAATTTAGAGTTAGGAGAATGGGTGAAAGCACCAGTTCTGGTGTAATCGCACCTGCTCAAGATTGATCGTAGGTGCGAGCCCGCAGAAGCGAGAAATTGGGCGCGGATGCGGGGCTGGAGGAATTGGCCAGTGGTCGCAGATGCGATATAAAGGCCACAGAAGCGGAGTCGCTTCTGTGGAAGAGTGATCGTAGAAGCAGACGAGTGCTTGGGAGGCTTGTCTGCATAAACGGACGAGTATGCGCATATGCGCACCCACATAAGTGGTCTTGAACCGAAGAAGTGCGATGGGAGAGGAAGCTAGGACCGCAGAAGCGAGTCTGTAGGAGTGGATGAGGAGACCGTAGGTGCGAGGGTAGCCGCAAAAGCGGATAAGTTGTTACATCTGCGACGCCGCAGATGCGGCTAAGTTTCCGTAGAATCGGAAGTGCTGGGCAGAACACTTAAATACACGGGTTCGCGATTTTGCCTCATTTTAAACATTTGGAGCTCGGGTTTTGGCTATTCTTGAGAGCATATTTGAGGGAATTTTTGAGGTAAGTCTCTTGTACTCATTTTTGATCAATAACCTTGTTTTCCCATTAATTTTGCCACCTAGATTGTGTGTTTTTAAGGTGGAATTTGGGAGTTTGAGGCTAGGGATTTGGAGAGTTTAATTTGGGATTTGAGTGGTGACTTGGTGTCTGATTTTGGTAATTTTGGTATGGGTGAACTCGATATCGAATGGGTGTTCATATTTTGTGACTTTTACCTGATTCCGAGACATGGGCCTAGGTCGACTTTTTGGGGCGATTTTTCGATTCTTTGCTAAAGTCGCAGATTTATGATTTAAATTAGTTTCTTGTAGTTTTATTCATGATATGTAATTGCTTTTGGCTAGATTTGGGCCATTCGGAGTCGGAAAGTCGAGGGAAAGGAATATTTACCGATTGATTGAGCGAGATTTGAGGTAAGTGACTTGTCTAACTTTGTGTGGGGGAAATCCTCTTAGGATTTGGTACTGTTGTAACAACTTGTGATATGTGAGCGCCGTGTACACAGGTAATTGTGGAAATTTTGGTTCTTACTAAGTTGTCTTCTTTTAAATTCCTTAACTGAGTTGCCTTAGCATATATAGTGATCATGTTTAGCCTAGTATCGCATGTCTACGTGCCTTAACTCTTATTTGCAATTTGTGCAACATGCTTAGTTGAATTACCTGCTTGCCTTGATTTGAATTAAATTTTTAACTGTAAGATTTCTTGTTGTAAATTTGTTGTTCCTTTGGTTATCTGCTGCATATTTACTTTGGGTCTACGAGGTGGTTCCTCGGGAGATCCCCATGTGTTGCATATTTATTTTGGGATTACGAGGCGGTACCTCGGGAGATCCCCAACGGTCGTGCATATTTACATTTGGGACTGCGAGGCAGTACCTCAGGAGCGCCCCTGTTGTTTACCTCTAATTGTTGAGCTATTATTTTCTAACGTTTCTCGTTGTTTAAATTTTCAGTCATTTGAAATATTATTATATCTTCTGCCTTACTTTTCTTTTAACCCGTAGGGCCCTGACTTGACCTCATCACTACTCTACCGAGGTTAGGCTTGGCACTTACTGAGTATCGTTGTGGTGTACTCATACTACACTTCTGCACATCTTTTTGTACAGATACAGGTTCTTCCTACCAGACCATATACCAGTGAGTTGGACCACATGTGGAGTTTTCAAGGTATATCTGCCAGCATCCGCAGACCTCGGAGATCCCCTTTATCCTTATTATGTTGTTTCCCTTATTCTCTTTAACTTTGATGTATAGAGACTCTTAGTAATTTCTCCTAGGAGTTTGTGACTTATTTCTTTTGGGTTTTGGGAGTTGTAATTATTGATTTACAGTTTGATATTTATATATTATGTGTTGAGATTGGAGTTCCGTTTATTATTCATTTATTCCGCAAATTATTAGGCTTACCTAGTTTTAGAGACTAGGTACCAACATGACATTTTACGGAGGGAAATTAGGGTCGTGATAAATTTGTATCAGAGCACTAGGTTTATAGGTGTTATGAGTCACAAGAAGGTTTAGTAGAGTCTCGCGGATTGGTATAGAGACATCTGTACTTATCTTCGGGAGGCTATGGAACTGTTAGGATAATCTTCACTTCTTTGATTCCTTATCGTGCGAGATTTTGGTTCCGGATTCTAAAATTCTGTCTTTCTATTCTCTCACAGATTGTGAGGACACGTACAACTGGATTAGATGATCAGACACCTGCGCCCCCTGCTAGGGCCGTAAGAGACTGGGGCCGGGGTAGAGGTCGAGGACGTCCGCGTAGTGCAGCCAGGTCACTCACACGAGCTGCTATAGAGGAGCCACCAGTAGCTCCAGTTGGAGGGAAGACACCTGAGATGCATGTTACTGCACCAGCCCTCCAGGAGACTCTAGCCTAGTTCCTGAGCATGTTCAACACCTTGGCTTAGGCAGGATTGATACCACTTGCTTCTGCCACATCTCAGGCCGGGGGAGAAGCACAGATTCCCGTCGTCGGTACCCCATAGCAGCAGGTTCAGGTCGACCAGGTTCTAGAGATCATACCAATATAGTCGGTAGCCCCAGTTCAGCCCGAGGTTAAGGCAACAGCTTCTGAGGCGGAGCAACTCAGGCTCGAGAGGTACAAGAAGTACCACCCTCCTACTTTCAATGGTTTCGCGTCAGAGGATGCCTAGGAGTTTCTTGAGGGGTGCCACCGTATCCTCCATACTATGGTTGTTGCGGAGACTAATGGGGTTTTTTTCACTATGTTCCAACTTAGAGGATCGGCCTATCAGTGGTGGCGCGCATATGAGCTAGATAGTCTGGCTAAGGCAACTTCATTAACTTGGACTCAGTTCTCAGATATGTTCTTGAGAGAGTATGTTCCCCAGAGTCTCAAAGATGCTTGGCGCGCAGAGTTTGAGCAGTTGCACCAGGGTGCTATGACCGTGTCAGAGTATGCGGTCCGATTCAGTGATTTGGCGAGGCATGCACCAACCTTGGTTGCTACTATTTGAGAGCGGGTTCGTCGGTTTATTGAGGGGGTAAACCCCAGTATCATATTGCTAGGAGGTTGGATGGTATGCTGACACCGGATAGAGAGGAGAGAGAGGCCAAGAGCTCTCACGAGTCTGGCACTTACAGTGTTAACTCCCAGCAGCAGCTCATTAGGGCAGGGGTGATATGGGTCGCCTTTTCATTCAGCACTTCCAGCCGCCAGCGGTGCTCCGGCCACTACTAGGCCCCACGATCCTTATTATGCACCACCAGTGTCTATTGTGCCTTCTATACAAGGTGTTTTTTGTTGTCAGTCCAGTACATCAGGCCCGAGCCAGTCGTAGCAGCCACGTTCTCTGAGAGCTTGTTTTGAGTGTGGTGACACTCGCCATATGGTGAGGGATTACCCCAAATTTAGGAGGGGTGAACCTCCACAGATTTCTTAGGCACCGCGTGCTCCACCAGGTCCTCAAGTTATGGTTACAGCACCAACTACCACCCCACCTGCACAACCAGCTAGAGGTAGAGGTTGGACAGGTAAAGGTCGCCTTAGAGAGGGAGGCTAGCCTAGATATTATGCCCTTCCTGCTAGG
The DNA here is from genome assembly GCA_000715115.1 of Nicotiana otophora. Classification (NCBI taxonomy): domain Eukaryota; kingdom Viridiplantae; phylum Streptophyta; class Magnoliopsida; order Solanales; family Solanaceae; genus Nicotiana; species Nicotiana otophora. The sequence continues at coordinate 107,321 of AWOL01S0054633.1, read as the reverse complement.
ACAGAGGCAGTTACATCATATTCTGTTATCACATGTATTGTTCTGGTCTATCATAGAGATGCATCAGTCTTATTTGATCAAGGTTCCACTTATTCTTATGTGTCATCTTATTTCGCCCCTATTTCGGTGTATTCCGTGATTCTCTGAGTTCACCTATTTATGTATCTACACACGTGGCTCATTTCATTGTTGTTGACCGTGTGTATCAGTCGTGCTTGAATTTTCTTAGTGGTGTTGAGACCAGAGCCGATTTATTATTTCTCAATATGGTGGATTTCGATGTTATTTTGGGCATGGACTGGTTGTCGCCCTATCACGCTATCCTTGATTGTCATTCCAAGATGGTGATGTTGGCTATGCCAGGTCTACCGTGGCTAGAGTGGAGAGGTATCTTAGATCGTGTTCCTAGCAGGGTTGTGTCATTTCTTAAAGCTCACCGGATGGATGAGAAGGGGTGTGATGCGTATGTGGCCTATGTGAAAGATGTTAGTATTGATACTCCTACCGTCGAGTCTGTTCCGGTAGTGAGGTACTATTCAGATGTATTCCCAGTGAATCTTCCGGGCATGCCGCCCGATAGGGATATTTACTTTGGCATTGATTTGTTACCGGACACTCAGCCCATTTCTATTTCACCTTATCGTATGGCCCCAACAGAGTTAAAAGAATTAAAGGAACAGTTGCAAGAGTTTCTCGATAAGGGCTTCATTCGGCCCAGTGTGTTGCCCTGGGGTGCTCTTGTCTTGTTTTTGAATAAAAAGGATAATTCTATGCGAATGTGTATCGATTATCGCTAGTTGAACAAGGTTATAGTGAAGAACATGTATCCATTACCACGTATTGATGACCTATTTGATCAGCTTCAGGGTGCCAGAGTGTTCTCTAAGATTGACTTGCGTTGAGGCTCTCATCAGTTGAAGATTCGGGAGCCAGATATTCTGAAGACTACTTTCAGGACTCGGTATGGTCATTACGAGTTCCTTGTGATGTCTTTTGGGCTGACCAACGCCCCATCAACATTCATGCACTTAATGAATAGTGTATTTCAGCCCTAGCTCGACTCTTTCGTCATTGTGTTCATTGACGACATTCTGGTATACTCCCAGAGTTGGGAGGATCATGAGCAGCACCTGAGGATTATGCTTCAGACCTTGAGAGAGAAGAAGTTATATGTAAAATTTTTGAAGTGTGAGTTCTGGCTAGATTCAGTGGCATTTTTGTGTCATGTATTATCGAGTGAGGGGATCAAAGTAGACCCGAAGAAGATTGAAGCAGTGCAGAGTTGGCCTAGATCGTCCTCAGCTATGGAGATCCGGAGTATTCTTGTTTTGGTAGGGTACTACCGTCAATTTGTAGAGGGTTTCTCGTCTATTGCTGCACCTATGACCAGATTGACCCAGAGGGGTGCTTCGTTCAGGTGGACCGAGGATTGTGAGCAGAGCTTTCAAAATCTCAAGAGTGTTTTGACTACAGCCCCAGTGTTACTGTTGCCTACTAGATCGGGTTCCTATATGGTGTATTGTGATGTGTCAAGCATTGGTCTCGACGTGGTGTTGATGCAGGACGGTAGGGTAATTGCCTACGCGTCTAGAAAGTTGAAGGTACATGAGAAGAACTATCATGTCCACGACCTCGAGTTAGCAGATATTGTTCATACCTTGAATATCTGGCGGCTCTATTTGTGTGGTGTTCCTTGTAAGGTTTTCACCGATCACCAGAGTCTACAACATCTATTTAAACAGAACGACCTTAACTTGCGACAGCGAAGATGGTTGGAGTTGCTTAAGGATTATCACATCACCATTCTCTATCATCCTGGGAAGGCCAATATAGTGACCGATGCCTTGAGCCGCAAGGCAGAGAATTTGGGCAGTTTAGCATATCTACCAGTAGCAGAGAGGCCTTTAGCCTTGGATGTTCAGGCGTTGGCCAACCAGTTTGTTAGATTGGATATTTCTGAGCCGAGCCAAGTTTTAGCTTGTGTAGTTTCTCAGTCTTCTCTTTATGATCGTATCAGAGAGCGTTAGTAGGATGACCCCAATCTGCTCGTCTTGAAGGACACTATTCAGCACAGTGATTCTAATAAGGTCACTATTGGACATGATGGTGTATTACGGATGCAGGACAAGCTATGTGTGGCTAATGTAGATGGTTTGCGTGAGTTGGTCTCCAGGAGGCTCACAGCTCGCGGTACTCCATTCAACCAGGTGCCGTAAAGATGTATTAGGATTTGAATCAGCACTATTGGTGGAGGTGGATGAAGAAGAATATAGTAGAATATGTAGCTCTTTACCTAAATTGTCAGGAGGTAAAGTATGAGCATCAGCGACCTGGTGGATTGCTTCAGATGTTAGAGATTCTAGAGTGGAAATGGGAGCAGATCACTATGGATTTCGTTGTTGGGCTCCCATGGACTCATAAGAAGTTCGATGAAGTTTGGGTGATTATGGATAGATTGATCAATTAAGCTATTTTTATTCTTGTGGATACTACTTACTCTTTGGAGCAGCCGGCTCAGGTTTACATTCGCAAGATTGTCAGGCTTCATGGCATACTGGGATCTATTATGTCTGAATGGGGTACGCAGTTTACATCACAGTTCCGGAGAGCCGTACAATGTGAGTTGGGTACTCGTATGAAGTTGAGTATATTATTTTACTCTCAGATGGACGGATAGTTCGAGCACACTATTCAGATATTGGAGGATATGCTTCGTGCATGTGTGACTAATTTTGGAGGTGCTTGGGATCAGTTCTTGCCACTTGCAGAGTTTGCCTACAACAACAGTTATCAGTCGAGTATTCAGATGGCACCGTATGAGGCTTTGTATGGTAGACGGTGTCGCTCTCTAGTGGGTTGGTTCGATCCGGGTGAGGCTAGGCTATTGGGTACATACTTGGTTCAGGATGCCTTGGAAAAAGTTAAATTGATTCAGGATCGACTTCGTACAGCCCAGTCCAAGAAGAAGAGTTATGTGGATCGAAAGGTTCACGACATTTCATTCATGGTTGGGGAGAGGTTTTTTCTACGGGTTTCTCCCATGAATGGTGTTATAAGGTTCAAAAAGAAGGGCAAGTTGAGCCCTAGGTATATCAGGCCTTTTGAGATTCTTGAGAGGGTTGGGGAGGTGGCTTACAGGCTTGCACTACCACCTACTATCTGTGCAGTTCATCCAGTATTCCATGTTTCCATACTCCGAAAGTATCATGATGATCTATCTCATGTGTTAGAATTCAGCTCAGTCCAGTTGGACAAGAATCTATCTTATGTTGAGGAGCCAGTGGCCATTTTGGACAGGCAGGTCCTAAAGTTGCGGTCAAAGAAAATCGTGTCAGTGAAGGTACAGTGGAGGGGTCATCCGGCCGAGGAGGTGACTTGGGAGACCGAGCATGATATGCGAATCTGTTATCCTCATCAGTTCACCACTCCAGGTATGTCTCTATACTCGTTCGAGGACGAACGTTTGTTTTAAGAGGGGGAGGATGTAACGACTCGGCTGGTCATTTTTTAGAGTAGTAGAACTAAACCCCTATTTATTGCTCCCTCTACTTCATTTTGTTGTTATGTAACTTGCCGGGAGGATTTGGTTTTGGTTTCGGAGTGAAATGGGACACATAGTCCCTAAAATAGAAGTTTAAGTTGTAGGAATCGACCGTAATTCAAACTGTGTGAATATGACTCGGAAATGGAGTTTTTATGGTTCCAATAGCTCTGTAGGGTGAGTTTTGTCTTAGGAGAATGTTCGAATGTAGAATTGGAGGTCCGTAGGCCATTTTAGCGTCAATTGGCGAATATTGGAAAATTGGATGATTTTTGAGAAGTTTGACCGGGAGTAGACTTTTTGATATCGGGGTCGGATTCCAATTCTGGAAGTTGGAGTAGGTCCGTAATGTAAATTATGATGTGTGTGCAAAATTTTAGGTCAATCGGACTTGATTTGATAGGTTTCGGCCTCGGATATCGAAGTTTGAAGTTTGAAAGTTCATTAGGCTTGAATCAATGTGCAATTCGTACTTTTAGCATTGGTTGATGTGATTTAGAGGTTCTACTAAGTTTGTATGATGTTTTAGGACTTGTTGGTAAGTTTGATTGAGGTCCCGGGGGCCTCGGGTGGATTCCGGATGGTTAACAGATCAAATTTGGATTTGGAAGAATGGTTGAAGGAACCAGTTCTGGTGTAATCGCACCTGCACAAGATTGACCGCTGGTGAGAGCCTGCAGAAACGAGCACTTGGGCGAAGATGCGGGGCTAGAGGAATTGGCCAGTGGTCGCATATGTGACGTGATGGTCTTAGAAGTGGAGTCTCTTCTACAAAAGAGTGATCGCAGAAGAGGACGAGTGCTTGGGAGGCATGTTCCCAGAAACGGACGAGTATGCGTAGATGCGCACCCGTAGAAGCGGTCTTGAACCACAGAACACGAATGGGCGAGGAAGCTAGGACCGCAGAAGCGGCTGGGAGCTCGTAGAAGCGAGTCTGCATGAGTGGATGAGGATACCGCAGGTGGGAGGGTAGCCGCAGAAGCAGATAAGTTGTCGCTTCTGCGACGCCGCAGATGCGGCTAAGTTTTCGCAGAAGCGAAAGTGTTGGGCAGAACACTTAAATACAAGGGTTTGCCCTTTTCCCTCATTTTAAACATTTGGAGCTCGGGTTTTTGCGATTCTTGAGAGCATTTTCGAGGGATTTGTTGAAGTAAGTCTCTTGTACTTATTTTTTGTCAATTACCTTGTTTCCCCATTGATTTTCCCAACTAGATTGTGTGTTTAAGGTGGAATTTAGGAGTTTGAGGCTAGAGATTTGGAGAGTTTAATTTAGGGATTTGAGTGGTGACTTGGTGTCGGATTTTGGTAATTTTAGTATAGGTGAACTCGATATCGAATGGGTGTTCGTATTTTGTGAATTTTATCCGATTCCGAGATGTGGGCTCGGGTCGACTGTTTGTGGTGATTTTTGATTCTTTGCTAAAATCATAGATTTATGATTTAAATTAGTTTCATATAGTTTTATTCATGATATGTAATTACTTTTGGCTAGGTTTGGGCCATTCTGAGTTGGAAAGTCGAGGGAAAGGTATTCTTACCGATTATTTGAGTGAGATTTGAGGTAAGTGACTTGTCTACTTTGTGTGGAGGAAATCCCCTTAGGATTTGGTACTGTTGTAACAATTTGTGATATGTGAGCATCGTGTACGCGAGGTGACGAGTGCGTACATGGGATAATTGTGGAAATTGCGGTTCTTGCTAAGTTGTCTTCTTTTAAATTCGTTAACAGAGTTGCCTTAGCATATGTAGTGATCATGTTTAGCCTAGTATCACATGTCTACGTGCCTTAACTCTTACTTTCAATTTGTGCAACATGCTTAGTTAAATTACCTGCTTCCCTTGATTTGAATTAAATTTTTAACTGTATGATTTCTTCCTGTTGATTCGTTGTTCCTTCGGTTATCTGCTGCATATTTTCTTTGAGACTACGAGGTGGTTCCTGTGGAATCCCCCTATCTTGCATATTTACTATGGGAGTACGAGGTGTTTACTCGAGACATCCCCCTGTCTTGCATATTTACTTTGGGACTACGAGGCATTTACTCGGGAGATCCCCCCTGTCTTGCATATTTACTTTGGGACTACGAGGCATTTACTCGGGAGATCCCCCCTGTCTTGCATATTTACTTTGGGACTACGAGGTGGTAACTCGGGAGATCCCCCCGGTCGTGCATATTTACATTTGGGACTACGAGGCGGTACCTCGAGAGCGCCCTTGTTGTTTACCTCTAATTTCTAAGCTGTTATTTTCTGAAGTTTCTTGTTGTTTATATTTTTAGTCATTTCAAATATTATTATGTCTACTGCCTTACTTTTCTTTTAAACTAGTAGGGCCCTGACTTGACCTCGTCACTACTCTACCGATGTTAGGCTTGACATTTAGTGGGTAGTTGTGGTGTACTCATACTACACTTCTGCACATCGTTTTGTGCATATCCAGGTTCTTCCTAGCAGACCAGATACCAGTGCGTTGGACCGCACGTGGAGACTTCAAGGTATATCTGCCAGCGTCCGCAGACCTCGGAGTCCCCCTCGATCCTTATTATGTTGTTTCCCTTATTCTCTCTAGACTTTGATGTATAGAGACACTTAGAATTTTCTCATAGAAGCTTGTGACTTATATTTATATATCATATGTTGAAATTGGACTTCACTTTATTATTCATTTATTACGCAAATATTTAGGCTTACCTAGTCTTAGAGACTAGGTGCCATCACAAAATCCTACGGAGGGAAATTAGGGTTGTGACAGGCTCCGATGCCACTGCAGGATTGCATATAGGTGCTCGTAATACGCAGCGGAAGACAATAACAATCCGAGAAAGATCTTTTCGTGTTTAAAATTTATTTACAAGTCAAAGATCGGATCATTGCGTATCCACACCTAAATCGATCATTGCTACCAACTCTTTGATCAATGAAACCCGCGAACAAATTAAATGAAAATTTGTGCTAAACGTTTTCTCAAAAATCTCAATTCAACAGTAGAAGAAATTGAAACAATTTTCTGTTAATAATATTTCTCTCTTAGATTTTGTATTACACTCGCCCAGAGTATTTTTTCTTCTCAAGACTTAGGGTGTGTTTGGTATGACGGAAACTTTTTTCCAGAAAATGTTTTCGCATTTTCCACTGTTTGGTTGCACAAAATAGTTTGAAAAATATTTTCCTAGATATCACATTTTTCTGAAATTGGAGGAAAATGACTTCCCTAGGAAAAGTTAGGAAAATATTTTCCAACAACTCCACCTACCCTCACTGTCACGACCCAAAATCCACTATATGTCGTGATGGCGCCTAACACCGCCGTCAGGCAAGACAACAGTGATAGATCAATTTAATTACTCATTCTAGTACTTTAAAATTATAATTTTTGTTAGTTAAATAGTATGAAATAGAATTACACGAATTTTAATAGTGAACAACCCGTAGGAACCCCCAAAACCCGGTGTCACAAGTACATGAGCATCGACAAGAAAATATAATAAAATGCAATATTTGTCTAGAATACAAATTATACAGGAGAATATAAATAACTCTGATAGAGACTCTGCAGGCTGCGAATCGTGACATGAAATGTAGCTCACAATAAAGTCCCTGCAATAGCCGTGCCTCTACGCCCAAAAGGCCACCAGACATATATTTACCTGCATAAAAAGTGCATCAAGTGTAGCATGAGTACGTAAATCAATGCTTACCCAATAAGTATTTAGAGTAACCCCAAAGAAGTAGTGACGAGGGATCAACATCAACACTTACTAGTGGTCCAATAAGACAGATACAGTAGATGTAAACAGGTGTGAGTCAGAGTAATTAAGCTAAATAACAAATATAATACGTGGTACAATCCTCCTCTCAACAATAACTCAAACTATCAGCTAGTAGCTACCTCCTCAATCGGAGTACATATATAATGGACCTTACCAAATAGGTCGTCACAGTTCAATCAGGAAAAGCTCAGATATATGATGTCTTCTTTCCAATTATTACACATGACCTCATAAGAGTAATTTATAGAAGTGCCGAGGCGTACGACCCGATCCATCATAACATTGCCGAACCATAGATATATCTATTTTATTGCCTAGGTGAATGGCCCGATCCCATTAGAATAAGAAGCTTTGACGGGTCCTCGACCACACTCACGAATAGTAGGGTGAGTTATAGATTTTTAAGGGAACTTTTCGATGAGAACGCACAATGCAGAAGAATTTTGTAAGGAGCGTACAATTAATCCGCGGCTTATCATGAAGTCGTCAAAATCTCTACAATAGCAAGTCTATCACTCTACGCAAGCCTAGTCTCAAGTCATAATGTAAAATAAATGAATATAACAGGCCAGAGGTATAACGACCCGACCAGTCGTTTTACTTTTAGATCCCCGTTCCCCTAAATAAGACTCCCCATATATTCTTTTACTGTTTTATGACTTACGGGGATGGTTAGTTCGGGATTTGGTAGGGTTCGGGTTAAAATAGGAACACTTGGTTCCTTAAGGTTGGCTAAAAGGGCTAAGTTTGACCTTGTTCAACATCTTGACTAAACGACCCTAGAATCGGGATTTGATGGTCCCAATAGATTCGTATGATGATTTTGTACTTGGGCGTATGTTCGGATCGGGTTTTGGATGAGCGTTTTGGCACTTAATATGGATAGTTGGCACCTTGAAGGTTTTAAAGTTCTTTAAAATTGGTTTAGAGTATGTTTTGGCCTTATCGAGGCCCGTTTGGGATTCTAAGCCTGGAATAGTTCCGTATGGCTATTTAAGACTTGCACGCAAAATTTGGTGTCATTCCAAGTAGTTTAAGTATGTTTTGGTGCGTTCGGCGTAAGTTGGAAGAACTTGAAGTTCATAAGTTGATTTAATTTGGTTTGGGATGTGATTCTTAGTTTTGATGTTGTTTTATGCGTTCCGATGGTGCGAGCGAGTCGGTGTTATGATTTCAAACTTGATGGTATATTTGGGCGGGATCCAGGGGCCTTGGGTGTTAATCGGACATGGCACGGACCAAGTTTTGGACTTAGAGAACATTGTTGAAGCATCAAGCTTCTGGTGTAATCGCACCTGTGGAAGGCCAGCCGCAGGTGCGAACTCGCAGAAGCGAGCCAACAACCGCAAAAGCGGCCCAACAAGGGTTGCCCAGGAATCGCAGAAGCGGAGGGAGGACCGCACCTGCGGAGGCGTAGGTACGAAGCAGACAATCGCAGATGCGAGGGAAGGCACATGTGCGATGTGCTCACCGCAAAAGTGGTCTCGCAGAAGCGGGGAAGCCATTTGAGGGGAGGACCGCATCTACGAGGGCCTTTCCGCATATGCGGAGCCACAGATGCGGCCAAGGAGCCGCAGAAACGGAAGTCCTGGACGCAGTGAGCTTCATTTATTACGGGACTTAAGCCATTTCTAACCCATTTCTCCTACTTTTGGGTGATTTTGGAGCTTCTTGAGAGGGGTATTCACCTAGAAACTTAGAGGTAAATAAATTCTATCTAATGTAAGTTAAATACATAAATTATGGGTAGATTTTAACATGTGAATTTGTGAAAAATTATGGGTTTAGATGAAAAAACCTAGGTTTTAATAAAAATGGGATTTAACCACGAAAATGGTTATGGAATAGAGTGAAAATTTTATATTTGATTTTGTGAGGTTATGGGTAACAACTTTCTTAGAAAATTTCCAGAATTCGGGCACGTGGGGCCCGATGATAAATTTTATGAATCTTTCAATTAGGGTTGGGTAATCACTCAAATTATCGGAATATGAACTTTTGAACATGTATTGATTAATATATATATATATAACATTTGACTAGTTTTAGATTGTCCGGCACCGAGTCGAGGCTCTAGAACAAAATTGTAACCTGAAAGTGAGCCTTGAGACGAGGTAAGTCTCTTCCCTAACCTTGTAAGAAGGAATCTACCCCATAGGTGATTTAAATTAATGTTTGCTTCTAATTGTGGGGGCTACGTACGTACGAGGTGACGAGAGTCCATGCGTAGCTACTAATTATGCTTATGTACGGGTAGTTTAGGACCCAAATCATGAATTATTTGAATTGTTTGCACCATACTTGTTAATTAAAGTGCCTAAACTATATTAGAACTTATCAGAGGAATTGTGAAGGACCGTTTGTATTACATTGTGTATTAGCCTTTAATAACGTTTAAATCAAATGCTTATAAAGTATCCTCTCTTCTTGTGGAGCGGGCCGAATGCCTCGGCAGTAGATAGATGCATCTATGGTTCGAGTCGCTTGACCCTCGACAGTATATACATTATTCTAGATCGGGTCGTATGACCTTGGCATAATCGAGCGTGATAATCCTCGGAGTTTAATTATACATTTGAAATCATTTCATGACATGAGAAGTCGAATCATATATGACTGAATTAATTTGGGAATTTCCATGTATGAAAGAATTATGTATTTCCTACTTATTAATGAGTTATTGTTATTATTATCATCACTATAACCCATGCTTATTTAGAACTTTTGTACTACTATTGTTAGCCGATAGTAAGTGACGATGTTGACCCCTCGTCACTACTTCTTCGAGGTTAGACTTGATACTTACTAGATACATGTTGTTTATGTACTCACGCTGCACTTCTGCACTAACCGTGCAGGATCTGAGGCAGGTGCATCTGGTGGACATACCGGAGCACATCCCCGTTATCCGGAGGCCTAGTGGTGAGTTTCTTCCTGAGCCGTTTCGCAGCACCTAGAGTCTTTCATTTGCTTTCATTTTTTGTCTATTTTTATTTCAGATAGTAGCTAGAGTTTGTATAATCTATTAGTGCTGATACACTTGTTGTGATTCTAGGTCTTGACACACAAACTAGCAGATTTTGTTGTTTTGGATTATTACTGTTGTTACGATTACACTCAGTCGCTTTCGTTTTATTTATTTAAATATGTTGTTTCCTAATCTGTTAACTAATGGAATTTTAAGTGCATGGAAATTTATTAAAAAAGAGGAAATCATGTGGTTAGTCCACCATTGGCTTTCCTAGCAGCGGCGCTGGGCGCCATCACGGCCTATAAGAGAATTGGGTCGTGACAACATGGTATCATAGCCCTAGGTTCACGTATGTCTCACAAGTTATGAGCAGGCATAATAGAGTCTTGCGGGTCGGGGCAGAGACATCTGTACTTATCTTTGAGAGGCTATAGGGTGTTAGGAAACGAGTGCAACGGATGTTCCAGACCATGTAGGGGCCGCTCCCCTTGTTGCTAGAGGCTGAGGGAGGGCTCCAGCCCATGGTATGGGACGAGGACATCCTAGATTTACTCCATCTATGCCACCAGTGGATACAGTAGAGAGTCATATTATTGAGGAGCAGGCCGAGGTGCCTGTAGAAGAGCCAGCCCCGGTAGATTTCATGTCCGCACCGGGATTTCAGGAGGATGGATACTATGTCTTAGGCTGGTTTATTTCCAGCAGACCCGGCCACATCTCAGGCGGAAGGGGGAGCACATGACCCTACCTCTTAGGCTCCAGGGCATACAGCTGCCGTATACTAGACCCCGGGTGCACTACCGATGGGCAGAGCTCAGCCAATTGCAATAGCTATACCCGAGCCCAGACCAGCTGCGGTCGGCGATCTGCAGAAGCTATTAGATAGATGGACCATGCTTCATCCTCCTGCCTTCGTAGGTGAGCGACATGAGGACCCCCAAGACTTTACTGATCGGTGCAAGGATAGACTGCATAACATGAGGATATTGGAGTCCCATGGGGTGGACTTTACCACCTTTCAACTGGAGGGCAGGGCTCGTAGATGGTGGCAGTCATATCTTCTCGGCAGACCAACAGGTTCTCCCCCATGACTTGGGATCAGTTCACATGCCTCTTCTTCAACAAATATATTCCACCTTCTCAGAGGGAAGCATTGCGGTTCCAGTTCAAGCAGCTTCAGCAGGGCCAGATGTCGGTGATAGACTATGGGGCGAGATTCTCTGGGTTGTTTTGCCATGAACTTATGATACTTCCTACCGATGTAGAGAGAGTGCGGAGGTTTTTTGTCGGTATGCATTCAGGTAACCAGGCTACCATGGCTCGAGTGGTAGAGATGGGGATTTCTTACGGGCTAGTTGTATAGATAGCTCGTAGGATTGAGGGTGTTCATCAGCGGAGCCGAGAGCAGGTGACGAGGGATAAGTGGTTTCGATATTCTGGAGAGTTCAGTAGTGCCCCGACTGGGGGCAGGGGTCAGTTCGTGAGGGGTTAGTGTAGCATGCTCACAAATCCAGCACCGCCACCTCCTCAGGGTGCTCCAGTTTGACCCTATTTCAGTGCCATGCTAAAGAGTACCTACCACTAGCTATTCAGGGTTCCTCCAGTGGGTATTCAGGCCATCAGGCTTAGACTTCAGGTCAACAGTCCACCGTGCCAAGAGGTTGTTTTGAATGCAGGGATTTCAGTCATATGCGGAGGGTCGGCCCCAGGCTTCAGGGCAAGGCAGTGCAGGAGGGTCAGTAGCCTATTATTACAACACCAGCTTCCCTATCAGCCATCCGGCCACCCAGAGGTGGAGATCAGATGGGTAGGGGCCGTCCTAGAGGTGGAGGCCAGTCGGGTGGAGGCCAGTCAGGTGGGGTTCCAGCTGGGGTATATGCTTTTCCGGCCAGACCAGATGCAATGGACTCAGATGCCATGATCACAGGTATTATTTCTGTCTGTGGTAGGGATGTTTTAGTACTTTTTGACCCAAGATCTACATATTCATATGTTTCATCTCTGTTTGCTCATTTCCTGGGTGTTCCTCGTGAGTCCTTGGGTACTCCTATTTATGTGTCCACTCCTATGGGTGATTATGTTATTATGGATCGGATATATTGGTCCTACATTGTTACATTCTGTTGTTATGAGACTAGAGCGGATATTCTGTTGCTCGATATGACCGACTTTAAAGTCCTCCTAGGCATGGAGTGGTTATCTCCATATCACGCCATCCTTGATTGACATGCCAAGACTGTTACCTTGGCGATGCCAGAGTCGCCTAGATTAGAGTGGAAGGGTTCATCTGTCAGTGCATTGAGTCGGGTTATTTCTTTTCTTAAGGCTCGACACATGGTCAAAAAGGTTGTTTGGCTTATCTAGCCTATGTTTGGGATACGACTACAAAGACTCCAGTGATTGATTCAGTGCCCGTGGTCCGGAAGTTCTCAAATGTATTTCCTTCTGATCTTCCAGGCATGCCATCAGATCATGATATCGATTTTTGTATTAATTTGGCTCCACGTACCCAACCTATATTTATCCCATCGCACCGCATGGCTCTGAAAGAGTTGAAGGAGCAACTCGAGGAGTTGCTAGCAAAAGGGTTTGTCAGACTGAGTGTATTGTCTTGGGGTACACCAGTGTTATTTGTGAAGAGAAAAGAGGGGACTATGCGGATGTGCATTGGTTACCGCTAGTTGAACAAAATTACCATCAAGAAAAAGTACTCGTTGTTGCATATTGATAACTTGTTTGACCAGTTGCAGGGTGGCAAGGTGTTCTCTAAGAGCAACTTGAGATCGGGGTACCATCAGTTGAAGATTCGGGATTCGGACGCTCCGAAGATGGCTTTCCGGACTAGATATGGTCATTATGAGTTTCTGGTGATGTCATTTGGCTTGACTAATGCCCCGGCGGCATTTGTGGATTTGATGAACCGGGTGTTCAGGCCATATATTGGCTCATTTGTGATTGTTTTCATTGATGACATTTTGATCTGCTCAAGTAGCATGGAGACACACGAGCAACATTTGAGAGTGGTGCTTCAAACCTTGCGGGAATAGAAACTATATGCTAAGTTCTCCAAGTGTGAGTTCTGGTTGGATTCTGTGGCATCTTGGGGCATAGGCGAGGATACTAAGGTAGACCCCAAGAAGATCGAGGACGTTCAGAGTTGGCCTCATCCTACCATAGCGACTGAGATCGGGAGTTTTCTGGGGTTAGCGGGTTATTATCATCGGTTTGTGGATGGCCTCTCATCTATTGTAGAACCTTTGACTATATTGACCTAAATTGGTGCTCCATTCCGTTGGTCCGATGATTGTGAGGTGAGCTTTCAGAAGTTCAAGACCGCATTGACTTCAGCACCGGTGTTAGTGTTGACTTCCAGCTCAGGGATGTATACTGTGTATTGCGACGCTTCACGCATTGGTTTGGGTTGTGTATTGATATAGGAGGGATGAGTTATTGCATATGATTCGTGTCAACTGAAGCTCCATGAGAATAATTACCTTGTTAATGATTTAGAGTTGGTTATGATTGTTCATGCACTTAAGATCTGAAGGCATTATCTTTATGGGGAGTCCTGTGAGGTTTACACCGATCATCGCAGCTTGCAGCATTTATTCAAGAAGAGGGATCTCAATTTGAGGCGGCGTGGGTGGCTCGAGTTACTAAATGAATATTATATTACCATCCTTTATCATCCGGGCAAGGATAATGTAGTTGTTGATGCCTTGAGCAGAAAGTCAGGGAGTATGGGTAGTTTGGCATTCATTTCAGCGGAGGAGAGTCCACTAGCCTTGGCATTCGGTCCTTGGCTAACAGACTTGTGAGGTTGGCTATTTTAGAGCCTGGCCGAGTTCTTGCGTACGTCGTCGCTCAGTCCTCACTGTTCGAGCGGATCAAGGCTCGCCAGTTTCATGATCTGAACATGTTGGTTCTCAGAGAGACGGTACTACAGGGTGGTGCCAAGGAGGTTACTATTAGTGAGGATGGTGTTTTGTGACTCCAGGGTCGCCTATGTGTTCCTAATATTATGTCTTGAGGGAGAAGATCCTAGAGGAGGCACACAGTTCTCGGTATTCTATTCATCCAGGTGCTATGAAGATGTATCGCGACCTAGGGCAGCATTATTGGTGGCAACGCATGAAGAAGGACATAGTTGAGTATGTGGAAAAGTTCCTAAATTGCCAGCAGGTAAGGTATGAGCACCAGAGGCCAGGTGGCCTACTTCAGCAGATAGTCTACCTAAGTGGAAATGGGAGCGCATTACTATGGACTTCGTAGTTGGGTTATCGCGGACCTTGCAGAAGTTTGATGTAGTTTGGTTCATTGTCTACAGGTTGACCAAGTCGGAACACATCATTCCGGTTGTGACCACGCACTCTTCAGAGAGGTTGGCCCATATTTATATTCAGGAGATTGTTCGGTTGCATGGTGTACCTATTTCCATTATATCAGATAGAGGCCCTTAGTTTACTTTGCATTTTTGGAGAGCAGTACAGAGTGAGTTAGGTACCCGTATAGAGCTCAACACAACCTTTCATCTGCAGACTGACGGGCAGTCAGAGCGACAGTTCAAATCTTGGAGCATATGCTCAGAGCATGTGTGATTGACTTCGGATGGCAGTGGGATCGATTCTTGCCTTTGGCCGAGTTTGCTTACAACAACAGTTATCAGTCCAACATCGAGATGGCTCCATTTGAGGCTTTATATGGTCGGCAATGTCGTTCTCCCATCGGATGGTTTGAGCCCGGGGAGGCTAAGTTGTATGGTACTGATTTGGTGAAGGATGCCTTGGAAAAGGTAAAGTTGATTCAGGAGTGACTTTGCGCAGCACAGTCCAGACAGAAAAGTTACGCAGAACAAAAGGCGCTTGATTTATATTTAATGGTGGGCGAGAAAATTCTCTTGAAGATATCGCCGATGGAGGTGGTTATGAGGTTCGGAAAGAAGGGCAAGGTGAGACCAAGGTTTATAGGTTCGTTCGAGGTGTTGAAACGAGTTGGGGAGGCTGCTTATGAGCTTGATTTGCCTCCCAGACTACTGGGAGTTCATCCGGTTTTTCACATGTCTATGCTCAGGAGGTATTATGCCGAGAGGTCGCACACGTTGGACTACAACACGGTTCAGTTAGATGAGAGCCTAGGTTATGAGAAAGAGCCAGTTGCCATTATTGACAGACAGGCTCTCCAGTTGAGTTCCTAGAATATTTCTGCAGTAAACATTCAGTGGAGGGGTCAACCAGTCGAGGAGGCAACTTAGGAGACCGAGGAGGACATACAGAACAGATATCCACACTTGTTCACCACTCCAGGTATGATTCTAGACCCATTCGAGGATGAACCTTTGTTTAAGAGGTGGAGAATGTAATGACTTGATCGGTCGTTATTCTTTCTAGATCCTCGATCCCCTAAATAAGACTCCTTGTATGTGCTTTTACTATTTTATGACTTGCGGGGATGGTTAGTTCGAGATTTGGTAGGGTTCGAGTTAAAATCAGAACATTTGGTTCCTTAAGGTTGGCTAAAAGGGCTAAGTTTGACCTTGGTCAACATCTTGAGTAAACGAACTCAGAATCGAGATTTGATGGTCCCAATAGGTTCGTAAGATGAGTTTTTATTTGGGCTTATGTTTTAATCGTGTTTTGGATGACGCGGAAGCGTTTCAGCGCTTAATATGGATAGTTGGCACCTTAAAGGTTTTAAAGTTCTTTATATTTGGTTTAGAGTAGGTTTTGGCGTTATCGAGGTCTGTTTAGGATTTCGAGCCTGGAATAGTTATGTAAAGTGATTTAAGACTTGTACGCAAAATTTGGTGTCATTCCGAGTAGTTTAAGTATATTTCGGTGTGTTCGAGTAAGTTGGAAGAACTTGAAGTTCATAAGCTGATTCAATTTGATTTGGGGTGTGATTCTTAGTTTTGATATTGTTTTATGCATTCCGAGGGTGCGAGCGAGTCTGTGTTATGATTTCAAACTTAATGATATGTTTGGGCGGGGCCTCAGGTGCTAATCGGACGTGGCCCAAACCAAGTTTTGGACTTAGAGGAAATGGCTGAAGCATCCAGCTTCTAGTGTAATCGCACCTGCGGAAGGCCAGCCGCAGGTGCGAGCTCGCAGAAGCAAGCCAACAACCGCAGAAGAGGTCCAACAAGGGATGCCTAGAAATAGTAGAAGCGGGGGGAGGATAGCACCTACGGAGGCACAGGTGTTACACTCCATATTTTCGTACGTGAGAGTACGCCATAAATAAATTAATGAAAGCTCGGAAATGACATGTTACATCCCACATTTTTGTACGTTAAAAGTTCATCGTAAGTTAATCGACGTAAGTTCGGGAATGAGATTATTTTGGAATTATTAGTATTGTGCTACTTCAAACAAGTGATGAGTAAATCCGTGAAGGTGAGAGGGTAAGCAAATCGAAGGAAATGAATTTCGTCAAAGTTTGACATTTTGGAATAAAAATACGATCTGAGTTACAATACCCGATATTTATGGATTAGTGCCATACAAGGTACCACATAACCATGATAGTAGGGTACATAAACTGTGTCAAGTGAGTAGTATTTGAAGTAATTTGAGATAATTCTTAATTATACGGATAATTGGATAATTAATGAATTTTAGTGGGAGATTAATTAAAAATCTTTGGATAAAATTGAAACCCCTAACGTGGGAGCCAATGAAAGCTAAAGAAATGACTCTTGAATTATATAGCAACATGGCACATTTAGAATACTAGTCATCAAATTAGTGGGACCTACCAACTAACTCAATTAAAGAATTCATTTGAAACTCCAAGTCTTTGGAATGCAAAAGTGACGGATGGAACTCCAAGAATTCATTTGAAACTTCCTAATTCAAGTCACTTTCTAGTCTCTTAAGAGAGTTTCAGCCAAGCACATAGAAAGGTTACAATTCAAATCACTTTCTAATCCAAGGAACATAGCAACGTTAATTCACTTTCCAAATAGCAACGTTGTTGCTAAGTTCGTAAGGAAATATTTCAGCCAAGATTTTCTTTGCATAGCAACGTGATTGCTTCAAGCTTTTCATACAACTTGTTCCGTGTTTTGTCGCAATTAACGGGTGTTAGAGGATTGTCAAGAGAATCGGTTCAGGTATGTTAAGGCTATCCCTTCTTTCTTTTTGGCATGATCTATATGACACGAACGAAACGAGCAAATGCACAACTTCTATAAATGATTCTATTCATAGAAATACTAGGGGCGTCTATATTCTTAATTCCCCATGTGAATTATTATTATATCTTCTGTTCATGGGTCTCAAAAAATTCGTATTTGATAAAGTTTATCCGACAGGCATATTATTTTTATGACAAAAGAAATCTAATTAACGCGTTTCATATGCATTTCATGCATTTATACATGCACATTGACCCATGACCAGATAGCGTTATAAACGCGTATATATATGTATATATATGTATATGGGATATGGAAAAAGTTACGGCGTTATATATGCACAACCACCTGATCAGCTGGTATACATTGATGATTTTCCCACAGTGGCCGAGACGATATGATGGGATGACCTCAGAGGCTTGATGATATTATGAACGCATATACCTATGCATGGTATGACATTTATACGCATATGCATGGCATTATAAATATCAATGATTCACATAGTTATTCAGATTTACATGTTGAGTCGTTTACTCCATGTTTCTATCATGTCTATTTTTTTATTGAATTTTATTCCTTACATACTCGGTACATTATTTGTACTGATATCCCTTTTGCCTGGGGATGCTGTGTTTCATGCCTGCAGGTCCCGATAGACAGGTTATGAACCCTCCAAGTAAGTTATCAGCTCAACGTAAGGTATTGGTGCGCTCCATTTGCTCAAGAGTTACTTGTTTGGTCAGTATGATTTAGATGTGTATTATTTGGTATGGCGACGCTATGTCCCGACCTTTATGACAAATATAAATTCTTAGAGGCTTGTAGACAGATGTCATGTACGTAAAAGATTGTATGGCTTTATCGGCCTATGTTCAGTGTACGAGTGGTTATTTTGGTCTTATATGACCGTATGTCTTATGTATAAGTTGGTATTTCATGTTGTATTCTACTTATCTCACGGCAGCCTCTTCAGCTTAGTTATCTATGATAGTATGATACAAAAAGATACGTTATGTTTGTACTCGGTTGAGTAAGGTACCGGGTGCCCGTCGCGGCCCATCGGGTTGGGTCATGACAACAGGTGCGAAGTAGATGATCGCAGAAGCGAGGGAAGGCGCAGGTGTGACGTGCTCACCGCAGAAGTGGTCTCGCAGAAGCGAGTCGCTAGTTGTAGAAGCGGGGAAGCAAGCTGAGGGGAGGACCATATTTCAGAGTGAATTGAGACACTTAGTCTCATAATTGAAAACTTAAGTTGGAAAGAGTTGACGGAAGTTTGCAGTTTGAGTAAACGACCCCGGAATAGAGTTTTGATAATTCCAACTGCTCTGTATGGTGCTTTTGGACTTAGGAGCATGTCCGGAATTGTATTTGGAAATCCGTAGTAAAATTAGGTTTGAAATGGCTAAAATAGGAATTTAAGTTTGAAAGTTTGACGGGGGAGTTGACTTTTTGATATCAGAGTCAGAATCCAGTTCTTAAATTTTCATAGATCTGTTATCTCATTTATGACTTGTGTGCAAAATTTGAGGTCAATCGGACTTGATTTGATAGGTTTCGGCATCGAATGTTGAAGTTAGAAATTCTTAAGTTCCTTGAGCTTGCATTGGGGTATGATTCATGGTTTTAGCATTGTTGTATGTGATTTGAGGTTTCAACTACATTCGTATGATATTTTAGGACTTGCTGATGTATTTGGTTGAGGTCCCGAGGGCCTCGGATGAGTTTCGAATGCTTAACGGATCAAAATTTGAACTTAAACAGTTGCTGGAATTTTTCTGCTAGAAATTTCTGCTGGAAAAATCGAGGCTGGAAACAAATCGAGGCTGGAAGAAAGTCGAGGCTGGAAATATCAAGGCTGGAAATCAAGGTCATGAAATCGAGGGCAGGAAATCGAGGTCGGGAAATCGAGGGCAGCGCTTGGACATAAACTTTAAGTTATAAAACGGGGACTTTGTCCCATTTTCCATTTTTGACAAATTGGAGCTTGGGGAGAAGAGATGTTTGAGAGATTTTCAAGGAAAGAAATTGGGGTAAGTGAATCTAACTCGGATTTGGTCAATATACACGAATATATCATTGTTTTCATCATTTAATTAGTGTTTTGAGATTGAAATTTGGGGAAAATGAGGAAGAGTTCTTGGACAAGAATTTTGAGGTTTTGAACGGGATTTTGTTATCGAATTTGAGTACATTTGGTATGGTTAGACTCGTGAGTGAATGGGCTTTCGGGTTTTGTGACTTTTATCAGATTTCGAGACGTGGGCCCGGGGGCGGGTTTGAGCCGATTTTAGATTGTTGGCTATAATTTCGTATTTTCTTGTAAAATTGATTCCTTTAGCCTATATTGACTGTACTATACTACTTGTGGCTAAATTCGGGATGTTTGGATACCAATTCACGAGGCAAGGGCATAGCGGAGTAAGAAATTATGCGGTTTTGAAGTAAGTAACACTTCTAAACTTGGTTTTGAGGGTATAAATCCCAGAAATTTCGTGTTGTGTGAATTGTTTGGAGATGACGCACATGCTAGGTGATGGGCGTGTAGGCGTGCACTATAGGAATTGTGACTTGATCAATTCTATGGATCTATGTAGTTGAATAAATTGTTGTTACACGTACAGGTTTCCACGTATTAAGGAAATCGAACTATAAATCATGTTTAAACCATGTGTTGACACTGTTGGGACCCATAAAGGTCGTGTACATGTTGAATTATCTGTTAAATTACTATTTTGTACTCAGTCACGGTTTTACTTGCATATTACATCTCAGTCTCTCTAGTTCATTATTGATGCATAATATTATTGTTGTTGGGCTACTTATCATGATTTCTGAGAGCCCGAGAGATTGGAGAGGTTGATGACTTAGTGAGGTCAAGGGCCTAATTATGAGGATATTTATGGGATCGGGCTGCATGTCACATCATGTTTTATTGATTTATGCCATGATTGGCTTGTTTTATCTCTTGAGCTGAAGGAGCCCCTCCGAAATCTATACACACCCCTAGTGAGCGCAGGTACCTATTGAGTGCGAGTGCGGAGTGCCGAGTGCTGAGTGATGGAGAGGAATGAGTGACTGTGAGGAAAGAGTGACTGTGAGGTTGAGGTGAATGGGAGGACTGCATGACTGTTACTCTGAGAGGATGCATTGATTTTATTATTGCTGCATTTCAGCTGTCATATATCACTGTTTTGGAAATTTCTGAAAGACATTATCTCCTGTTTTTGTCCAAAATTGATATGAAATTACTGTGGAATTTTAAATGTTGAACTTGAGAGCATGCCTACCCTTTTATTTTGAAAATTATTGTATTTGGACTTTGCTGTGAAGCTCGTCACTACTCTCAATTCTTATTTATTATTGTTACTTACTAAGTTGGTTGTACTCATACTACACCCTGCACTTCGTGTGCAAATCTAGGTGATCCCGAACATAGTGGGTGTTGATTCTTTCGCACAGTTGATTTTTCGGAGATTCAGAGGTAGCTGCCGTATTTTGTAGACCTTGTCTCTCCTTCCCTATATCTTTGTTTACTGTATTTGGTCTAAGACTATTATAGACTGTGTGTTCCAGACTTGTAATGTATATATGCTCATGTATTAAGTGACATCCGATTTTGGGAGTGTATTTATATCCAGTATTGGTGGGATTTTCTCTTAAACTTAATTATTATGTTTTTCGTATTTAAAAGAAATTGTGGGTTATTGATATTGTCGGCTTGCCTAGTATTAAGATAGGCATCATCACGACGTGTGGGATTTCAGGTCGTGACAAGTTGCTATCAGAGCCTAGGTTACATAGGTCTCACGAGTCATGAGCAGGTTTAGTAGAGTCTTGCAGATCGATACAGAGACGTCTGTACTTATCTTCGAGAGGCTGTCGAACCCTTAGGAAAATTTCACTTTCTTGTATTATGTCGTGCGAATTGTTGATTCCGGAAACTAAATTTTTGTTATTCTATTCTATCACAGATGGTGAGGATACGTACTACCGTATCAGACGGTCATCCACCAGTACCACTAGTTAGGGCCGCGAGAGGTCGGGGTCATGGTAGAGGCCGGGGCCGAGGTAGAGGTCGAGGTGTAGCTCGTACAGCAGTTGGAGCAGCACCTGTAGTACGAACAGTTGCTCCAGCTCAGGAGAAGATTCCAGATATAGCTGAGCCGACAGGACCAGCTCAGGCACCAGTTGTGCCCATTGTGATCCCAGGCCTTCAGGAGGTTTTGGCCCAGATATTGGCAGTTTGCACTGGCCTTGCTTAGGTGGTTTCGGCTCAGGCCGCACTGGCAACTTCTCAGGCCGGGGGAGGTACTCATACCCCTGTTGCCCATACTCCAAAGCAAGTAGTGTAGGGACTTTAGATACTGGGGGCACTACCAGCTAGTCGGCTGCAACTATTCAGCTCTGGTAGTCCCCGTTATGGCAGATGATGAGCAGAGGAGACTTGAGAGATTTGGGAGGGTTCGACGTCCATCATTTAGCAGTGCTGAGTCAGAAGATGCTCAGGGTTTTTTGGATAATTGCCAGCGGATAATTCGGACATCGGGTATTCTGGAGACCACTGGGGTCTCGTTCACTACTTTTCAGTTTTCTGGGGCTACCTTCAGATGGTGGGAGGCTTATGTGTAAAACCCCAGAAAATTTCAAAGTCCTTAAGAGATATAGAGAAAGTTGATGTGCACTAATTATATTATTTTGTGTGTAGACAAGGACTATTATATGAATGATATAAATTGATCATGATAATATATGTATGATGTGCATTAAGAATGGTTTATGGTCTAAGAAAATCCCCAAGGCTAAGTCAAGTTGAAAAGTTTATGATGAGATAAAGTTTCAAGTGAGTTTGCACAAGATCCTACTTCAAATGCATGCTTCTACCAAACTATAACAACTTAGGAGATGATCTACCTATAAAATTAAATCCCTTTGAGCCTAGTTTCCAACGCTTCAAACCTTCATCATTTGGACACTCCTACAAGAAGTTATAACCAAATTACCAAATGCTAGAAAAATGATATTCTGCGACAATTCTGCGATCGCAGAATAATTCTACGATCGCGAAAGTGCTTCTGCGACCGCAAACTGGTCGCATAATGGACCAGAATAGACCAGTTCTGGGCATTGATTTTTGCGACCATATTTTGACCCGCATACCCATTCTGCGGTCCATTATGCGACCGCGGAATTATTTTCGGAGTGTTAATTTTTCTATTTTCATAACCCAACCCCATTTTGATAAATAGGCTTTGGGGTTTATTTTGGGGGAATTATCTAAGGTTTTTTAGAGAGAAGTGAGAGTGTTCTAGAGAGAGGAAGTAGATGAAGTGTTTTTTTCATCAAGATCGTGTCCAAACTTTGAAATCCAACAAGGAAATCTCACAAGTTCTTCATCTAAGAGGTAAGGTTACATACCCTAGTTTTTAATTTCGAATTTGGGTAGAAGATGGTTGATTAGGAGTATGATTCTTGGGTATGAGAGTATTATTTATACATGTATGTACCAATAAGATTTATGGGAAGATTTTTGGGCTAAAATAAGTAAAGATTGGGTTGAGGAGTATCGAAAATCTTGTAGAGAAATTTGCACACCTAGTGTTTGATAAAATGCTCAAATGAGCTGAGACCATGAATATATTTCTAATTATGGTTCAATTTTGTTTTGTATCAAAATAGATTGGGATTGCTAAAATTTCCGGAATGGTGTAGTAATTTAAGGAAAGCTCAAAGCGAGGTATGTTGGCTAAACTTCCTTCTTAGAATTGAATTCAATGATGTTCCCGTAAGTTTTAATTATGGATGTCTCAAGTTCCTTATTATATGTTCTGGGTTGTTCCCAATAAAATTTAAATGTCCCAAATAAGCAAAGTGTCGAGAATTATGTATTCAAAACGTGTTCTGAATGTTCCTATCACATTATGTTATCTTTTGGGAATGTGTTCAAGAATGATATGTGTATTAAAATGCTATATCTTTGAGTGGTGTTTCAAAGGAAGGTTATGATGTTAAATTGTGTGAGAAAACTCAATATGCTTAAGACTCTTAATTGCTCATATGTGTACCTAAAGTATTGATTAGAAATGTCTTATTGTTGATAACCTATAAAGATGGTTGGAAGTGAAATAAGTGAATTGGGGATATAAAGTGTGGCCAACGTGCCAAGAGTGAAGGTTATACTTGTGACCAATGGTGCCCATGAAATGAGATGATGTGAGAAATATTATGAAATGAGCTTTGATTCAACTATTCAAAAATTGACTTTGAAAATAAAATTGCCTAAAAGCTTATGAACTCAAGTTATGCCCATATGTGGTTGTTTTAGCTAATGCTATGTTTAGTGAGTATTTTCAATGTGTTTTTCATTCTTATATATTCGTTAATGGAAATTGTGTATTGTCCTTTTTGGGAAAAAGTAATTCATGAAAAAATCCATTGTGTTTAAAGTCTTCATTACTAATGAACCTAAAGTTGTGATTTTCGAAGATATTGTATATGTTGATATTTAGGATGATGATCCATGAAAGGAAAGATATGAAAGTGTGAAATAGGAAATACGATCATTGTGCCATGAAAGAAGAATTATATGTATGGCTAGGAGAGCCAATGAAATAATAATGTTGTAAGTGGTTGAAAGTACGGATTACGTGATATAGAGTGTGAAAGGTTATGAGATGTACGTATTTGTACTTTTGTTTCCAATGTGTTATAAGCCCCTACGTTCTTGAGAGTAAAGTCTATGATGTTCCTAAATGTTCTAAATGCTCTTAATGTTCTATGATCACCCATGGTAAGTACAAGTAAGTGATAGTATGAAAATGAAATGTGATCGTTGCCTAAATGAGAATTTCAAAGTGTTGTATGTCCCAATGGTTTCAACTATAGTGCTATGCTTCTAAAATAATATATGTAAATGACTTTGATTGTTAAGTCCCCAAGAGTCATAAACCTAGATAATGACTTCAAGAGGTTAAGGGAGTGAATAATGAGATAGAAGGGAGATGTCATTTGTTAAATGACGATGAACCTTAAGAAAAGGAATTGGGCCCATGTGCCATTGAAATCGACTTATTGATTTACCATGCATGCGCTAATGTAATGAGTTATGTTTCTCCATGATGAGCATGAACATGAAGTAGTCCAATGATATGAGTAATTACGACGTTAAATGTAATGACAAACTATGTTGCTTTGAGTTTATATATGGTATTGTGATTGGGATTACACCTCTACCCGCATATATTGGGGTAAGGCGGCATGACCGCTTTGTGTATGGATTGTGGTATTGTGGAATACACCTTCACCCGCATATATTGGGGTGAGGCGGCATGACTGCTTTGTATAGGGATTGTGGTATTGTGATACACCTCCACCTGCGTATGTTGGGGTGAGGCGGTAGGACCGCTTAGTGTAGGGATTGTGGAATAAACCTCCACCCGCATATATTGGGGTGAGGTAGCATGACCGCTTTGTGTAGGGATTGTTGTATTGTGATACACCTCCACCTGCGTATATTGGGGTGAGGCGGTAGGACCGCTTTATGTAGGTATTATGGTATTGTGCGATACACCTCAACCCGCATATACTGGGGTGAGGCGGCATAACCGCTTTGTGTTGGGATTGTAGTATTGTGATACATCTCCATCCGCATATATTGGGGTGAGACGGTAGGGCCGCTTTGTGTTGGGATTGTGGTATGGTGATACACCTCCACCCGCATATATTGGGGTGAGGCAGCAGGGTCACTTTGTGTAGAGGTTGTGGTATCGTGATACACCTCCACTCGCATATGTTGGGGTGAGGCGGCATGACCGCTTTGTGTGAGGGTGGTTATAAAGGATCCCCAACTTAATATCGATAAATTTGAATGGAAGCTCTTAATACATTTGCTTGACGTTAACGGCTATCTAAGCTCATTTATTGTTACCATGATTCATCATATTCATGTTGTATTTCCAAGCCCTTGAATAGGTGTATTTATATTGTGTAAGTGAACGTTGTGAACGGTCTATGAGACGCATAGGTGTATAATATGATATGTGAATACTAAGGACGGTCTACGAAATGTATATGTGTATGTTAATGGAGGAAGGTGCCACTTTCGTTGGCATTGTTTGTACATGTTGTTATAATTACATTATATTATGTATTCCACGTATAGTTCATATGGCGTAGTTGATCCTAAAAGAAGATTAGAATGATGCAAGTATAACAAGACTTGAAATGTGATTTTATTGGATGTTTCGTAGTTTCTTGATGTAATTTATTTGCCTTTTATTTGAGTTACCGTATTTTCATATGTTGTTTTGACTGCCTTACATACGAGTACTATTCCACATCCACTCACGTCCCTTTTGCCGGGGGCGCTGCATATTTTAATGGATGCAGGTACACTTCTATAGGATGATATGGATCTTTGATAGGGATCTTCTTCACTACTCAGCTTATGGTGAGCCCGCTACAGTTCTAGTGGGTGTTTGGGTATAGTTCATTTTATATATATAGGTATCCATTGTCGTAGAAGCTCCATGTACACTGTGGGTCATGTAATTAAAGATTTGAGTTTTGTCATGTATTTATGTTCATAGTATTTATAGCTATTTATAGAGCTGTGTAACCACCACGGGAAAGAAAATATGGGCCATTGAGCTAGGTGTATTTAATATGAAAGTCAAGATCTTATTATGTTATGGTAAATCATGTATGAGTAATGATGAGAGGTTAATGTAAATTAGGCTTGCTCGACTGGGTTTACTCGGTTGAGTGTCGGTCGCGCTCTACGACTTCGGGGCGTGACATTATGAGAGGCGCAAGTCGGTTGGTGCAGTACCACTTACATGGCAGGAATTCTCCGTTCTCTTTTTGGAGAAGTTTGTGTCGCAGTCTCCCAAAAGGGAGCTACACAGACAGTTTGAGCAGTTACGTCACGATGACATGTCTGTGATGTAGTAAGAGATGAGATTTTCTGAGTTGGCTCGTCACACTGTTTGGCCGGTTCCCACTGATAGGAAAAGGATTATGAGATTCATTGATGGCCTCACATATCAGCAGCGATTACTTGTGAGGTAGTTGACATTGCTCGGTAGATAGAGATGGTCCGTAGCCAGAAGCATGGAGAGAGGGAGGCCAAGAGGCCTTGTGGACAAGGTGATTATAGCGGTGTTCCTTAAAGAGGTCAGTTTTACCGCGACAGGGGTTGTCCTTACAGGCACGCTAAGACGGGTCGTCCAGTTCACCGTGGTGCATCATCCATCCATGGTTCATATAGTTCTCATCAGGGTCAGTCATCTCTCAATCCCCTTATACCATAGAGTTAGTCACATGCTCCTTCAGTTCATGGCTCATTTGCACTGGGTGCTTCTAGCAATTATTATTGTTCTCGGGACCCGATTCAGTACTCACCACCACCAGTACCGGGGAGTTTCTTTGAGTGTGGGGAGTTTGGGCATATGCGGAGGAATTATTCTCGTCGCCCGTGAGGTTCAGTGCAGTAGATGAGTCAGACTACGAATTCAGAAGCAGTAACTTTGCTACCCATCCAGCCAAATCGGGGTAGGGCTCAGTCAGCTAGGGGTCGCCCAAGAGGGGGAGGCCGATCAGGTGGCAGTCAAGCCCGATTCTATGCTTTTCCTGCCAGGCCAGATGCATTTGCCTCAGATGTAGTGATCACAAGTATTATCTTACTGTGCCACAAAGAAACTTCTATATTATTTGACCCTGGTTCTACTTATTCGTATGTATCATCGTACTTTACTCATTATCTGGATATGCCCCGTGAGTCCTTAGTTTCACCTGTTCGTGTATCTTCGCCGGTGGGCGATACTATTATTGTGGACCGTGTGTATCGGTCTTGTATGGTAACTATTTGGGGACTTGAGACTAGATTTGATCTCTTATTGCTCAGTATGGTTGATTTCGATGTAATCATGGGTATGGATTGGTTGTCTCCATGTTATGCTATTTTGGACTGTCACGCAAAAACCATGACATTGGCGATGCCAGGGTTGCAGAATGTCGAATAGAGAGGTTCTCTAGATCAGGTTCCCAGTAGGGTAATTTCTTATTTGAAAGCACAACATATTGTTGGGAAGGGGTGCTTGTCATATTTGGCTTTTGTGAGAGATGTGGATGCAGATACTCCTACTATTGATTCAGTACCAGTTGTGCGAGACTTTTCGGATGTATTTCCTACAGACCTGCCAGGTATGCCGCCCGACAGGGATATTGATTTCGGTATTGACTTGTTGTCAGGCACACAACCCATTTATATTCCTCCGTATCGTATGGCACCAGCTGAATTTAAAGAATTGAATTAGCAACTTTAGGAACTTATTGATAAGGGGTTTATTAGGCATAGTGTGTAACCTTGGGGTGCACCGGTTCTGTTTGTGAAAAAGAAAGATGGTACTATACGGATGTGCATTGATTACAGGCAACTGGACAAAGTTACCATCAAGAATAAATATCCTTTTCCGCGTATTGATGATTTATTTGACTATCTATATGGAGCGAAGGTATTCTCCAAAATTGATTTGAGATTCGGGTATCACCAGTTAAAAATTCGGGATTTAGATATTCTAAAGACGGCATTCAGGACCCGTTATGGTCACTATGAATTTCTCGTGATGTCTTTTGGGCTGACCAATGCCCCAGCAGCATTTATGCACTTGATGAATAGCGTATTACAGCCGTATCTTGATTCGTTTGTCGTGGTATTTATTGATGATATCCTGGTGCACTCACATAGTGAGGAGGAACATGCACAACACTTGGGTATTCTATTACAGGGGCTGAGAGAGGAGAAACTTTATGCTAAATTCTCTAAGTGTGAGTTCTCGCTTAGTTTGGTGGCATTCTTGGGACACATAGTGTCCAGTGAAGGGATTAAGGTGGATCCAAAGAAGATAAAGACAGTTCAGAGTTGGCCCAGACCATCTTCAGTTACTGAGATTCAGAGTTTTCTTGGCTTGGCCGGTTATTATCGTTCGTGGAGGGTTTCTCGTCTATTGCATCGCCTATGACTAAATTGATCCAGAAAGGTGCTTCGTTCAGGTGGTCGGATGAGTGTGAAGAGTGCTTTCAAAATCTCAAGACAACTTTAACTACAGCTCCAGTTCTAGTTTTGCCTACATGTTTAGGGTCTTATACTGTGTATTGTGACACGTCGCAAATTAGTCTCGGTGCAGTGCTGATGCAAGACGGTAGGGTGATAGCCTATGCGTCCAGATAGTTAATGGTACATGAGAAGAAATATCTGGTCCACAACCTTGAGTTAGCAGCTATTATTCATGCCTTGAAGATGTGGAGGCACTATTTGTACGGTGTCCATTGTGAGGTTTATACTGATCACCGGAGTCTACAACATCTGTTTAAATAGAAGGATCTTAATTTGCGGCAGCGGAGGTGGTTGGATTTGCTTAAGGGTTATGATATCACCATTCTCTATCATCCCGGAAAGGCCAATGTGGTGGCCGATGCCTTGAGTTGTAAGGCGGAGAATTTGGGCAGCTTAACATATCTACCAGTAGCAGAAAGGTGTTTAGCCTTGGATGTTCAAGCCTTGGCCAACCAGTTTGTTAGATTGGATATTTCCGAGCCGAACTGAGTTTCGGCTTGTGTGGTTTCTTAGTCTTCTCTTTATGATCTTGTCAGAGAACATCAGTATGATGACCCTTATCTGCTTGTCCTTAAGGACACGGTTCAGCACGGTGATGCCAAGGAAGTCACTATTGGGGATGATAGTGTATTACGGATGCAGGACATGCTATGTGTGCCTAATATAGATGGTTTGCGTGAGTTGATTCTCCAGGAAGCTCATAGTCGGCACTTCATTCATCCAGGTGCCAAGAAGATGTATCCGAAATTGAGGCAACACTATTGGTGGAGGTGAATGAAGAAAGATATAGTTTGGATTTGTACCTCGATGTTAAATTGTCAACAGGTAAAGTACGAGCATCAGATACCGGGCGGATTGCTTCAAAGACTTGAAATTCCAGACTGGAAGTGGGAGCATATTACCATGGACTTCATAATTGGGCTTCCAGGGACTTTGAGGAAGTTTGATGCTATTTGGGTGATTGTAGATCAGTTGACTAAGTGCGCGCATTTTATTCCAGTTTGTACTACTTATTCTTCGGAGCGGTTGGCTGAGATTTATATCCGCGAGATTTTCGCCTACACGGTGTGCCAGTGTCCATCATTTCAGATCAGGGCACGCATCTTACATCATTATTTTGGATAGTAGTGCAGCGAGAATGGGGCACACACATTCAGTTAAGTATAACATTTTACCCTCAAATGGACAATTAGTCCGAGCGCACTATTTAGATATTGGAGGATATGTTACGCACTTATGTGATTGATTTTGGGGGTTCTTGGGATAGGTTTCTGCCACTAGCGAAGTTTGCTTACAGTAACAGCTACCAATAGAGCATTCAGATGGCTCCGTATGAGGATATATATGGGAGACAGTGTCGGTCCCCGATGGGTTAGTTTGAGCCGGGTGAGACTAGGCTATTAGGTACTGATTTGGTATAGGATGCTTTGGAGAAGGTTAAATTTATTCAGGAGCGGCTTCGCACGGCGCAATCTAGACAGAAGAGTTATGCCGACCAGAAGATCCGTGATGTCGCTTACATGGTTGGGCAGAAGGTTCTGCTCAAGATTTTGCTCATGAAAGGGTGTGTTGAGGTTTGAGAAGAAGGGCAAGTTGAGCCCTCGGTATATTGGGCCGTTCGAGGTGCTTAAGAAGATTAAAGATGTGGCTTGTGAACTTGCCTTGCCACCTAATCTATCGGGTCTTCATCCAGTGTTTCACGTATCTATGCTCCGGAAGTACGCCGGGGATCCGTCTTATGTTTTAGATTTCAGCACAGTGCAGTTGGATGGTAATTTGACTTATGATGTGGAGCCGGTGGCCATTTTAGACCGCCAAGTTCGAAAGCTGATATCAAAGAACATAACTTCAGTGAAAGTGCATTGGAGAGGCCAGCTAGTCGGAGAAGCTACATAGGAAATTGAGCGGGAGATGCGGAGCAAATATCCACACCTATTTGAGGCTCCAGGTATGATTCTAAACCCATTCGAGGATGAACGTTTATTTAAGAGGGGGAGAATGTAACGACCTGGCCTATCGTTTTGAGTATTATAACCCCGTTTCCCCATTTAGTGATCAATTTATGCTTTACAGTCCTTTTATGACTTACCGGGTTAGTTAGTTTGGGTTCGGAAGGATTTCGGAGTGAATTGAGACACTTAGTCTCATAATTGAAAACTTAAGTTGTAAAGAGTTGATCGGAGTTTGAATTTTGAGTAAACGACCTCTGAATAGAGTTTTGTTGATTCCAACAGCTCTGTATGGCGATTTTGGACTTAGGAGCGTGTTCGGAATTTTATTTGGAAGTCCGTAGTTAAATTAGGCTTGAAATGGCTAAAATAGATATTTATGTTTGGAAGTTTGACCAAGGAGTTGACTTTTTAATATCGGAGTCGGAATCCAGTTCTGAAAATTTTCATAGATCCGTTATGTCATTTATGAATTGTGTGCAAAATTTGAGGTCAATCGGAATTGATTTGATAGGTTTCGGCATTAAATGTAGAAGTTAGAAATTCTTAAGTTCTTTAAGCTTGAATTGGGGTATGATTCGTGGCTTTAGCGTTGTTTTATGTGATATGAGGTTTGAACTAAGTTCTTATGAGGTTTTAGTACTTGGTGGTGTATTTGTTTGAGGTCCCGAGGGCCTCGGGTGAGTTTCGGATGGTTAACGGATCAAAATTTGGACTTAAACATCTACTGGAATTTTTCTGCTGGAAATTTCGAGACTGGAAACAAATCAAGGCTGGAAGAAAGTCGAGGCTGGAAAAAGAAGGCTAGAAATCGAGGGCAGTGACTGGACAGAAACATTAAGTTATAAAACGGGGACTTCGTCCTATTTTTTTAGTTTTGACAAGTTGGAGCTTATGGAAAGGCGATATTTGAGAGATTTTCAAGGAAAACTATCGGGGTAAGTGATTCTAACTCAGATTTGGTCAATATACACGAATATATCATTGTTTTCATTAATTAATTAGTGTTTTGAGATGGAAATTTGGGGAAAATGAGGAATAGTTCTTGGACTAGAATTTTGAGGTTTTGAATGGGATTTTGTTATCGGATTTGAGTAAATTTGGTATGGTTAGACTCGTGAGTTAATGGGCTTTCGGGTTTTGTGATTGTTGTCAGATTTCGAGAAGTGGGCCGGGTTTGAGCCGATTTCGGACTTTTGGCAATAATTTCTTTTTTTTCTTGTGGAATTGATGCCTTTAGCCTATATTGATTGTACTGTACTGCTTGTGGCTAGATTCGGGACGTTTGGAGACCAATTCAAGAGGCAAGGGCATCGTGGAGTAAGAAATTACACGGTTTTGAGGTATGTAACAATTCTAAATTTGGTCCTGAGGGTATGAAATCCTGGATTATGTGTTATATGGTTGGTTTTGAGGTGACGCACATACTGGATGATGGGCGTTTGGTCATGCACCGTAGGAATTGTGACTTGGTCAATTCCATGGATCTGTGTAGTTGAATAAATTATTGTTACCCGTACATGTTTCCACGCATTAGGGAAATTGAACTATAAATCATGTTTAAACCATGTGCTGACACTGTTGGGACCCACAGAGGTCGTGTACATGTTCAATTATCTATTATATTACTATTTTGTACTCAATCATGATTTTACTTGCATATTACATCTCAGTCTCTCTTGTTCATTATTGATGCATCATATCACTGTTGTTGGGCTGCTTATCATAATTTCTGAGAGGTCGAGAGACTAGAGAGGTTGATGACTAAGTGAGGCCGAGAGCCTAATTGTGAGGATATTTATGGGATCGGACTGCACACCGCAGCATGTTTTACTGATTTATGCCATGATTGGCTTGTTATAGCGCTTGGGATGAAGGAGCCCCTCCGGAGTCTATACACACCCACAGTGAGCGTAGGTACCTACTGAGTGTGAGTGTGGATTGCCGAGTGCTGGGTGATAGAGAGGAATGAGTGACTGTAAGGAAAGAAACACTGTGAGGTTGGAGTGAATGGGAGGACTGGGTGACTGTTACTCTGAGAGGATGCATTAATTTCATTATTGTTGAATTTCAGCTGTCATATATCACTGTTTTGGAAATTTCTGAAGGACATTATCTCATGTTTCTGTCCAAGGTTGATAAGAAATTACTGTGAAATTTTAAATGTTGAACTTTAGAGCATGCCTGCCCTTTTATGTTAAAAATTATTGTATTTGGACTTAGCTGTGAAGCTCGTCACTACTCTCAATTCTTATTTATTATTGTTACTTACTGAGTTGGTTGTACTCATACTACACCCTGCACTTCGTGTGCAAATGCAGGTGATCCCGGACACAGTAGGTGTTGATTCTTTCGCACAATTGATTTTTTGGAGATTCAGAGGTTGCTGCCGTATTTCACAGACCTTGTCTCTCTCTCCCTATCTCCTTGTTTACTTTATTTGGTCTCAGACTATTATAGATCGCGTGGTCCAGACTTGTAATGTATAGATGCTCATGTACTCAGTGACACTGGGTTTTGGGAGTGTATTTATATCCTATATTTTTGGGGTTTTCTCTTAAACTTAATTATTATACGTTCTGTATTTAAAAGAAATTATGGGTTATTGATGTTGTCGGCTTGCCTAGTATTGAGATAGGCGCTATCACGACGGGTGAGATTTCGGATCGTGACAATTTCGAAATCTAACTAGAAATGGGTAATTAGTAAGATGATTCTTGGATGTGAGAGTATTAGTTATACATTTTTGTACCAATAAGGTCGTGGGAAGATTGTTGAGTTCAAATGGTATAGATTGGGTTGAAAATGGTAGAAATCTTGAAAGACTTTAATTGAAGATTTGAAGGGAAATCCGATGTCGGAATTCAATAATTTTTGTATGGTTGAACTCGTATCGAAACGGGTGTTTGGATTTCGTGAGTTTTTTTGAGATTCAAAACATGGGTCCCACCGTCAATTTTTAAAATGAATTTCGAATTTTAATCCGAAATATTAGTAATTTCATATGGAATTAATTCCTATGATTCGTATTGAGTATATTGAATTGTTTGTGACTAGATTTGAAGAGTTCGGACACGAATTTGCGAGGCAAAGGTTTATTGGAATCTTGAATTTGGTTGCGAAGCGAGGTAAGTATCTTGCCTAACCTTGAGTGGAGGAATTACCCCTTAGGCATTGAGTCTTATATGGAAATTGTGTAATTGAAAACCATGTACGCGAGGTAACGAGTACGTACTTAGTTTATATGTGCAAATTATATCGGTTGAAATTCGTAGACGTCCTTATGTATTAAATTGGAAAATTGTTGGAACTTAGTAAATCCTTGATTTGTCATGCCTCAG
This sequence comes from Nicotiana otophora, assembly GCA_000715115.1. Classification (NCBI taxonomy): domain Eukaryota; kingdom Viridiplantae; phylum Streptophyta; class Magnoliopsida; order Solanales; family Solanaceae; genus Nicotiana; species Nicotiana otophora. Next base: position 73,498 of record AWOL01S0054633.1, on the reverse strand, counting down.
TCCTTGTTTGTCGAACTTGTATTTTATATTATAATATTTTGGGATTGCCACTTGGATTTTTATGTGAATTCCGTGTGTTTGTTGAGTTGATATTTCTTAGAAATAATCACATTATGGATTTTAGATCTGCAAATAATTAATTAAATAAGTTTAATTTGAGGCGTTTATATATTTATCTAAAATTTAGATTAAAGAAGGCGTTGTCCTATGATGAGTTATTTTCTCATCCTTGTGGTTATTTTTGAGATTTTATACACATTGTGTTGAGCTGTGGACTATCTATTGTGAAATTAATTTACTTTGTTGTACCTTGGAATGGTTGTGGCCTACGGGCAATTTGTAAATACAAGTTGTTGATGTTGTGCTGTTGTGATAGTGTTCTGTGTGAATTGTTGTGTGATTTGGGTGACTGTTATGCAGCGTATAAGGGTGGAATTCCATAGTTGACATTATGCGGGTCATAAAGGTGGCATTTCACTGTTGTTATGTGTCACGACCCCAATTCATCCTCTATAGGATGTCGTCATGGCACCTAGTCTCTAAGACTAGGTAAGCCTAGAAAATTGCGGAATAACATAATAAGAGTCTGAAACTCAAACCTCAATAGCTTTAATAAATGGAAACTGCAAGTCAAAGAACTAAAATCTCCCAAACCCGGTAGAAACAAGTCACAAGCTTCTAAGAGAAATACTAATTATCTCTATACATCATAGTCTACTAAAGTAAGGAAAACAACATGATAAGGATAGAGGGGGACTCTGAGGTCTGTGGATGCTGGCAGATGTACCTTGAAGTCTTCGTACATAGGTAGCTCACTGATATCCGGGTTGGTAAGTAGTACCTGGTTCTGCACCAAACGTTTGAAGAAGAGTAGCATAAGTACACCACAGCGATACCCAGTAAGTGCTAAGCCTAACCTCGGTCGAGTAGTGATGATGTCAGGTCAGGCCCCCTACTGGAAATAATAGAAAAATATGACAGAGGATATAATAGTATAATGAAATGACTGAAGAGGGAACAACACAGGAAAAAGAGGTAAACAACATGGGCGCTCCCGAGATACCGTCTCGTAGTCCCAAAAGTAAATGCTCAATAGGGGATCTCTCGAGATACCGTCTCGTAGTCCTAAAAGTAAATATGCAAGGGGATCTCCCGAGATACCGCTTTGTAGTCCCAGGGGGATCTCCCGAGTAACCGCCTCGTAGTCCCAAAACAAACATGCAGTACAAGAGACTCTCACGAGGAACTGCTTCATAGTCAAAAAGTAAATATGCAGTACAGGGGGATCTCCCGAGGAACCGCCTCGTAATCCCAAAGTAAATATGCAGCAGATAACCAAAGGAACAACGAATTTACAGCAAGAATCTTACAGTTAAAGATTTAATTCAAATCTAGGGAAGCAGGTAATTCAACTAAACATGTTGCACAAATTGCAAGTAAGAGTTAAGGCATATAGACATGCGATACTAGGCTAAACATGATCACTATATATGCTAAGGCAACTCAGTTAAGGAATTTAAAAGACAACTCAGCAATAACCGATATTTCCAAATTTAACCCATGTACGCACTCGTCACCTCGCATACACGACGCTCACATATCACAAAATGTTACAACAATATCAAATCCTAAGGGGATTTCCCCCACACAGGGTTAGACAAGCCATTTACCTTGAAGTTCGCTCAATCAGTCAAGTAGTATGCCTTTCCCTCGATTTTCCAACTCTGATCGACTCGAATCTCGTCATAATTAATTCAATTCAGTCAATACAAATAATAGGAATTAATTTCATATGAAAATATAGATATTTCAACAAAAATCCGAAATTTAACTCAAAAATTGCCCGTGGGGCCCGCATCTTGGAACCCAACAAAAGTTACAAAATATGAATGTCCATTCAACCACGAGTCCAACCATACCAATTTTACCAAATTTTGACATCAAGTTGACCTCCACATCTAAAATTCTTATTTTGAAATCCCTAGGTCCAAATCGTCTAATTGCACATCAAAAACATGTAATCTAGTCAAAATACTCAATGATAATCCAATATTATTGGCTAAAATTGATCACAAGTGACTTACCTCAAGTTTTTCCATGAATTCTCTCTGAAAATCGCCCCAAAACCGTGCTTGAAAGTCCAAAAATGAGAATAACTCTCGGACTCTTCGTTTATATTCTGCCCAGTCATTTTTCTCATCTGCGATGCACTTAGCCGCATCTTCGGTGTCGCAGATGTGAAGGTCTTCACGCTTCTGCGGTCTGAGGCGCTTCTGCGGACTCGCTTCTTCGAAGGAGATGTCCGCTTCTGTGATGAGGCTTGGCCCCTCCCTTTTCCGCTTCTGTGATCGCGAAGCCGCATGTGCGACTCCGCTTCAGCGATAAGGAGTGCGCATCTGCGACCACTACCCTTCCTAGTTCAGACCGTATCTGCGACCATTTTGTCGCTTTTGCGGTCGCGCACCTGCGACCATTTCCATCGTAGGTGCGATTGTACCACAACTGGAAAAATTTTAGAACTGCTCCAAGTCCAAATTTGGTCTGTTTAACCATCCGAAACTCACCCGAGGCCCCCGGGACCTCAACCAAATATACCAACAAGTCCTAAACTATCATACAAATTTAGTCGAAACCTCAAATCACATCAAACAACGCTAAAACCATGAATCATGAGAAACTTAGAAATTCCAACTTTTACATTCGATGACGAAACCTATCTAATCAAGTCCGATTGACCTCAAATTTTGCACGTGACATACCGGCCTATTTAAATTTTTCAGAATCGGATTCCAACCCCAATATTAAAAAGTCAACTCCCCGGACAAACTTCCAAACTTAAATTTCTATTTTCGCCATTTCAAGCCTAATTTAGATACGAGCTTCCAAATAATTTTCCGTACACGCTCTTAAATCCAAAATCACCATACGGAGCTATTGGAATCATCAAAACTCTATTCTGGGGCCGTTTACACATAAGTCGACATCCGGTCACCATTTCAACTTAAACTTTAAACCTTGGAACTAAGTGTTCCAATTTATTCCAAAACCGCACCGGACTCGAACCAATCACCCCAGTAAGTCACATAACAATTGTAAAGAATAAATAGAGCAGTTAATGGGGGAAAGGGGTTGTAATACTCAAAACGACCAGCCTGATCGTTACATTATGTGTGTTGGTATATTATCTGGGCGGAGTGATAAGGGAGGCCATTAAACGGAGCGATAAGGGAGTCTATTATAAGAGAGATAAGGGTGGCTATAGGAGTGATAAGGGTGACTATTAATATTATTAGGGCGAAAGGATAAGGGAGGCTATTATAGGAGTGATAAGGGTGGTTATATGAGAGATAAGGGTGGCTATTGATATTATCAGGGTGGAGGGATAAGGGAGGCTATTATAAGAGTGATAAGGGTGGTTATAGGAGCGATAACGGTGGCTATTGTTAGGGATAATATGTGATGATGTGGGGTTATTGTGTTGGTAATTTTCATGTGATGTTTTGATTTTTCTTGTGTTTATTTTTATATCGTGTGCAACTTGTCTTGTTGTTTCGGTAAACTTAATAATTGTAATTACCCAACCTGTAATTATGAATTTTAGAACCCCGTTCCCCTAAATAAAACTTTCCGAATGTGCTTTTACTAATTTACGACTTGCGGGGATGGTTGGTTCAGAATCTGAAAGTGATCAGGTTGAAATCGGAACAATTAGTTCCTTAGTTTGACTTTAAAAGGCCAAGTTTGACTTCGATCACCATTTTTCGAAAACGACCCCGGAATTGGGATTTGATGGTTCCAATAGGTTCGTATGATAATTTTGGACTTGGGCGTATGTTCGAATCGGGTTTTGGATAACCCGGGAGCGTTTTAGCACTTAATAGTGAACATCAACTATTTGAAGGTTTAAAGATCTTAAAATTTGGTTTGGAATAGGTTTTGGAGTAATCGAGGTTCGTTTGAAATTTCGAGTTTGAGAATAGTTCTGTATGGTGATTTACGACTTGCACACAAAATTTGGTGTCATTCTGAGTAGTATAAGTATATATCGGCGCGTTCGGAGTAAGTTTGAAGAATTTGAAATTTCTAAGTTGAATCAATTTGGTTTGGGGTATGATTATTAGTTTTAATGTTGTTTTACATGTTACGAGAGTTCGAGCAAGTCCGTTTTATAATTTCAAACCTGTTGGTATATTCGGATGGGGCCCCGGGGGCCCCGAGTGTTAACTGGACGAGGCTCAGATCAATTTTGGAATTTTGAAGAAGAGCTGAAGCTTCCAGCTTCTGCTATGATCGCACCTGCGCATGAGAAGCCACAGGTGCGAGCTCGCAGGTGCTAGCCACCAGCCATAGGTGCGAAGAGGAGGAACAGGTTTGCCACCACAGGTGCGGAACTTTGGGCGCACTCGCGAATGAGCAGGTGCGAAGCAGGGTGTGCAAATGCAAAGCTGGTCCAGGCCAGTGAAACTCGCACCTGCGAGGAACTTCCGCAGGTGCGAAGCCGCAAGTGCGATCACTCCTTCGCAGGTGTGAAAAACCTGCTTAGACAGAACCTTAAAACGGACGAAGCTCAGTCCATTTTTGTCTGTTTTTCTTCCATGTTTGGGCTATTTCAGAGCTTTTTGAGAGGGGATTTCGACTAACAACTTGGAGGTAAGTTAATTCTACACACCTTGAATTAAATACATAGATTATGGGTAGATTATAACTAGTAAATCTTAGAAATCAAAGGTTTATATGAAAAACCTAGATTTGTATAATAATGAGATTTTAACTACGAAAATGGTTATGGAATTGGATAGAAATTATATATTTGAATTTTTGCGATTATGGGTCACGTTTTCGTCGAAAATTTTCGGAATCCGGGCAAGTGGTCCCGGGGTGAATTTTTGGATTTTTACCATTTTGGATAGGGTAATTTATTTAATAGATGAATTTTCAATTTTTGAACATGTATTAATTATTTTATATAACTTTTGGATAGTTTCGACCTTTTCGGCACCGAATTGAGGTTTTTACGTGACATTTCGATCGGAAAGTGGACTTTGAGAAAAGGTAAGTCTCTTGTTTAATTTTGTGAGGGGGAATTTACCCCATAGATGATTAAATTAATAATTGTTAATTGTGGCGGCTACGTACGCACGAGGTGACGAGAGTCCGTACGTAGCTACTATCTATGCTAAAGTCTAGGTAGTTTAGGATTCAAAGCATGAACTATGTGTGTAAATTGTATTATTTATCTAATTAAATTAATTGATATATATTGTGAATTGTTAGGGAAAGATAGTAAAAGATGGAAATATTATATACTTAATTTTCTGCTGAAATTAATTTATTGGTTAAAAGAAATTGTCCATCCTCTTGAATTAATCTATAATAAATATTCTCTCCTTCCAGAGCTACATAAGAAAATGTCTTCCTTTCTTGTGGAGCGGGTCGAACGCCTCGGCGGTATATATGCATCTATGGATCGCGCCGCACGTCCTTCGGCAGTGTACACGACACTCTGGATCGAGTCGTATGACCTCGGCAGAAATCGTGCCTAAAAATAATAATTATACAATACCTTTTATTTTAATTGCAGTTCATGAATTTTATTAATAGATTGGAAATTGTTGCATTGGAACAGCAAAAATAAAATTATTGTTAACTCTAGGAATCATGTTGACTTAGATATTCTTGTTTTATTTCAATTATTATTATTGACCCTTAGTGAGTGTCAAAGTCAGCCATCTCATTTCTACCTCTTCGGGATTAGGCTTGATACTTACTGGGTACACGTTGTTTACATACTCATGCTACACTTGCTGCACTTTTTGTGCATGACCTGATACAGGTGCTATAGTTGGACCTATCGGTGCGCACCCTCAATATCCAGAGACTTAGTGGTGAGATGCTCTTCTAAGCCATTCTGCAGCAACTAGTCCCATTCCTGAGTTTTTATTCTGTCTATTTCATTCTAGACAATATTTATAATTTTATTTTTATATAATCTACTAGATGCTCAAACACTTGTGACACCAGGTCTCGGCACACACACTAGTAGAATGTTTGGATTTGAATTTTATTCTTAGTTGTTCTAATTTACTAAATTCCTGCAATTAAGAAGAGTTTAATTACTCGGTTAATTTTAAAAGAATTGAATATGGGTTTAAATTACTAGTTGGCTTGCCTAGTTGTAGTGTTGGGCGCCATCACGACCTATAGGTGAAATTGGGTTGTGACAACATGGTATCACAACACTAGGTTCACGTAGGTCTCACCAGTTATGAGCAGACCTAATAGAGTCTTACGGATTGGTACGGAGACATCTATACTTATCTTCGAGAGGCTATAAGGTGTTAGGAAACTACCTTTCTTCATCTTCCATCGTGAAATTGATGTAGTACTAAATATCTTTCTCTTATTCTCTCACTGATGGTGAGAATGCGCTCTAATGAGGTTCCAAACTAGGGTAGAGGTACTCCCCCAGTTACCAGAGGCCGAGGTAGAGGCCGGGGGAGGGCTCCAGTTCGTGGTAGGGGGCGAGGATGTCCCAGGACTGTTCTAGTTATGCCGCCAGTGGGTCCAGCAGAGCATCCCACTATTGAGAAACAGGGTGAGGTACCTGTGGCAGAGCTAGCTAAGGTGGATTTCACATTTGCACTGGGATTTCAGGATGTCATGGGTCATATACTGCGGTTCATGGACACTATGACTCAGGCCGGTTTATTTCTGGCAGACCTAGCCACATCTCAGGCGGGCGGGGGAGGCTAGACCCCTACCGCGCAGGCTCATGGGCAGGCAGCTGCTGTATATCAGACCCAGGGTGCACTACCCGTGGGTGGAGCCCAGCCAGTGGCAGCAGCTACACCTGAGCCCAGACCAGCTGCAGCTGCTTATCTGTAGAAACTATTGGATAGATGGACTAGACTACATCCTCCTGTCTTTGGGGGTGAGCGACATGAGGATCCTCGGGACTTCATTGATCGGTGCAGGGATAGACTATACAACATGAGGATATTGGAGTCTCATGGAGTTGACTTTACTACTTTTCAGTTAGAGAGCAGAGCCCGTGGATGGTGGACGTCTTATCTTCTAGGCAGACCAGTAGATTCTCCTCCCATGACTTGGGATATATTCACCCGTATTTTTATAGACAGGTATATTCCACCCTCACATAGGGAAGAGTTGCGGTTTAAGTTTGAGCTGCTCCAACATGGTCAGATGTCAATGACCGATATTGAGATGAGGTTCTCTGAGTTATCTCGCCATGCACTTATGATACTCCCTACTGAAGCGGAGAGAGTGTGGAGGTTTGTTGCGGGTTTACATACTGGCATTTAGGCCACTATGGCTCGAGAGGTTGAGATGGGTACTTCTTATGAGCTAGTCGTGGAGATAACCCGGAGGATTGAGGGTGTGCATTAGGGAAGCCAAGAGCAGGTTATGAGAGATAAGCGGTTTACGTATTCTGGAGAGTTTAGAGGTGCTCCGTCTGGGGGCAGAGGTCAGTTCGTGAGAGGGAAGTCCAGCAGGTCCCCATATCCAGCACCACCACTCTTCGGGGTCCTCCACTGCGGCCTTATTTCAGTGCTATGCCAGAGAGTTCTTATCGCCCACCAGCTATTCAGGGTTCTTCCAGTGAGTATTCGGGTTCCCATGGTCAGACTTCTAGTCAGAAGCCCATCGCATCGAGAATTTGTTATGACTGCGAGGATCCCAGTCATATGCAAAGATTATGCCCCAGGCTTCGGGGTAGACTAGTGCAGCAGGGTCAGCAGCCTATGATTAACGTACCAGTTGCACCACCAGTTGTCCGACCACCAAGAGGTGGAGGATAGATGGGTAGAGGTTGTCCTAGAGGTGGAGGTTAGCTAGGTGGAGGACAGCTAGTTGGCGCTCCAGCTCGGTTTTATGCTTTTCTGGCGAGACCAGATGCAGAGGCCTCAGATGCCTTAATTACAGGTATTATTTCTGTTTGCGGCAAAGATGCCTCAGTATTATTTGATCCAGGATCTACATATTCCTATGTGTCATCTCTATTTGCTCATTTCCTGTGTGTTTCTCGTGAGTCCTTGAGTACTCCTGTTTATGTGTCTACTCCTGTGGGCGATTCTGTTGTTGTGAATCGGATATACCGGTCCTGTGTTATTACATTCTGTGGTTATGAAACTAGAGCAGATCTTCTACTGCTTGAGATGACCGACTTTGAAATTATTCTGGTCATGGACTGGTTATTTTCATAGCATGCTATTCTAGATTGTTATGCCAAGACTATTACCTTGGCTATTCCAGCATTGCCTAGGCTGGAGTGGAAGGATTCATCTGTTAATGTATTTAATCGGGTTATTTATTTTATGAAGGCTCAACACACGGTTGAGAAGGGTTGTTTAGCTTACCTAGCCTATGTTTGGGATACTACTGCAGAGACTCCGGCTATCGATTCAGTGCCTGTAGTTTGGGAGTTCTCTGATGTATTTCCCTCAGATCTTCCAGGTATGCCACCTGATTGTGATATTAATTTCTGTATTGACTTGGCTCCAGATATCCAGCCTATATCTATCCCACCGAATCGCATGGATCCGAAAGAATTGAAAGAGTTAAAAGAACAGCTTGAACAATTACTAGCTAAAGGGTTCGTCAGACCGAGTGTATCACCTTGGGGTACACTAGTATTATTTGTGAAGAAGAAGGATGGAACAATGCGAATGTGCATTGATTATCATCAATTAAACAAAGTCAATATTAAGAACAAGTACCCGTTGCCACGTATTGATGATCTATTTGACAAGTTATAGGGTGCTAGGGTGTTATCTAAGATCGACTTGAGGTCGGGGTACCATCAGTTGAAGATTCGGGATTCGGATGTTCTGAAGACAACTTTCCGGACTAGATATGGTCATTATGAGTTTCTGGTGATGACCTTCCATTTGACTAACACCCCGGCAGCGTTTATGGATTTGATGAACAGGGTATTCCGGCTATATATTAATTTGTTTGTCATTGACTTCATTGATGACATTTTGATCCACTCGCGCAGTAAGGAGGAGCACGAGCAGCATATGAGAGTGGTTCTTCAGACGTTGTGGGAACAAAAGCTATATGCTAAATTCTCCAAATGTGAATTCTGGCTAGAGTTTGTAGCATTTTTGGGGCATATTGTATTGGGCGAGGGTATTAAAGTTGATCCCAAAACGATTGAGGCAGTTCAGAATTGGCATCATCCCACTTCGGCGACTGAGATCAGGAGTTTCCTAGGTTTAGTAGGTTATTATCGTCGGTTCGTGGAGGGCTTCTCATCTATTGCAGCACCTTTGACCAAATTAACCCTGAAGGGTGCTCTGTTCCGATGGTCTGGTGATTGTGAGGCGAGCTTTCAAAAGATCAAGACAGTATTGACTAGAGCACCACTGTTAGTGTTGCCTTCCGGTTTGGGGATGTATACAGTGTATTGTGACGCTTCACGCGTTAGCTTGGGTTGTGTATTAATGTAGGAAGGGCTAGTTATTGCATATGCTTCACGTCAGCTGAAGCCCCACGAGAAGAATTATCCGGTACATGATTTGGAGTTAGATGCGATTGTTCACACTCTTAAGATTTGGAGGCATTTTCTTTATGAGGTGTCTTGTGAGGTTTACACTGACCATCGCAGTTTGCAACATTTGTTCAAGCAAAGGGACCTAAATTTGAGGCATCGCAAATGGCTGGAGTTACTGAAAGATTATGATATTACTATCCTATATCATCCGGGCAAAGAAAATATGGTTGCATATGCCTTGAGTAGAAAGGAAGAGAGTATGGGTATTTTGGCTTTCATTTCAGTAGAGGAGAGGCCATTAGCTTTGGATATTTAGTCCTTAGCCAACAGACTTGTACGGCTGGATATTGCAGAGCCCAGTCGAGTTCTTGCATGTGTTGTAGCTCAGTATTCACTATTTGAACAGATCAAGGCTCGCTAGTATGATGATCCACACTTAATGGTTCTTCGAGAAATGGTACTACAGGGTGGTGCCAAGGAAGTTACTATTGGCGCGGATGGTGTTCTGCGACTCTAGGATCGTCTATGCATTCCTAATATGGATGGACTGAGGAAAAATATCCAAGAGGAAGCACACAGTTCTTGATATTCTATTCATTCAGGTGCTATGAAGATGTATCGTGACCTGAGGCAGCATTATTGGTGGCAACGAATGAAAAAGGACATTGTGGAGCATGTAGCTAGGTGTCTAAAGCCAGTAAGTTAAATATGAGCACCAGAGGCCAGGTGGCCTACTTCAGCAGATGGCTATACCGGAGTGGAAATGAGAACGCAATTACTATGGACTTTGTAGTCGGGTTATCGTGGACCTTGCAGAAATTTGATACAGTTTGGGTCATTGTAGGCAGGTTGACCAAGTTGGCACACTTTATTCCGGTTGTGACTATGTATACATCAGAGAGGTTGGCCCAGGTTTACATACAGGAGATAGTTCGGTTGCACGGTGTGCCAATTTCCATCATATCAGAAAGAGGCCCTCAGTTTACTTCATATTTCTGGAGAGCAGTACAAAGTGAATTGGGGACCTGTGTAGAGCTCAGCACAGCCTTTCATCTGCAGACCGACGGGCAATCAGAGCGGACAATTCAGATTTTGGAGGATATGCTCAGGGCATGTGTGATTGACTATAGATGTCAGTGGGATCGTTTCTTGCCTTTGGTCGAGTTTTCTTATAATAACAGTTACCAATCCAACATTGAGATGGCTCCATTTGAGGCTTTATATGGTCGGCGATGTCGTTCGCCCATCAGATGGTTTGAGCCCGGTGAGGCTGAGTTATATGGTACTGATTTGGTGAAGGATGCCTTGGAAAAGGTAAAGTTGATTCAGGAGCGACTTCGTACAGCACAGTCCAGACAGAAGAGTTACACAGATTAGAAAGCGCATGATTTATCATTTATGGTGGGTGAAAAAGTTCTCTTAAAAGTTTCGCCAATGAAGGGAATCATGAGATTTGGGAAAAGGGGAAGTTGAGCCCAAGGTTTATAGGCTCATTTGAGGTGTTGGTTTATAGGCTCATTTGAGGTGTTGAGACGAGTTGGGGAGGTTGCTTATGAGCTTGCCTTGCCTCCCAGTCTATCAGGAGTTCATTCGTTTTTCCATGTATCTATGCTCCGGAAGTATCATGCCGACCTATCACATGTGTTAGACTTCAACATGGTTCAACTAGATAATAGTTTGGGCTATGAAGAAGAACCAAATGTCATTGTTAATAAACAGGTTTTCCAGTTGAGGTCCAAGAGGATTTCTGTAGTAAAAGTCCAGTGGAGGGGCCAACCAGTCGAGGAAGCGACTTAGGAGGCCGAGGAAAACATACGGAGCAGATATCCATAGTTATTCAGCACTCCAGGTACAATTCTAAACCCGTTCGAGGACGAACGTTTGTTTAAGAGGTGGAGAATATAATGACCTAACTTGTCATTTTGACTTTTAGAACCCCGTTCCCCAAAATAAAACTTCCTGAATGTGCTTTTAATACTTTACGACTTGCGGGGATGGTTGGTTAAGAATTTGGAAGTGATCGGGTTGAAATCGGAACAATTGGTTCCTTACTTTGGCTTTAAAAGGCCAAGTTTGACTTCGGTCAACATTTTTATAAACCGACCCCGGAATCGGGATTTGACGTTTCCAATAAGTTCGTATGATGATTTCGGACTTGGGCGTATGTTCGAATCGGGTTTTGAATAACCCGGGAGTGTTTTAGCACTTAGTAGTGAATATCAACTATTTGAAGGTTTAAAGTTCTTCAAATATGGTTTGGAATATGTTTTATAGTAATCGAGGTCCATTTGAAATTTTGAGTTTGGGAATAGTTCTGTATGGTGATTTAAGACTTGCACACACAATTTGGTACCATTCCGAGTAGTATAAGTATATTTCAGTGTGTTTCGAGTAAGTTTGAAGAATTTGAAATTTCTAAGTTGACTCAATTTGGTTTGGGGTATAATTCTTAGATTGAATGTTGTTTTACATGTTCCGATAGTTCTAGCAAGTCCGTTTTATGATTTCAAACCTGTTGGTATGTTCGGGCGGGGCCCCGAGTGTTAACCGAACGAGGCTAGGATCAATTTTGGAATTTTGAAGAAGAGCTGAAGCTTCCAGCTTCTTGTATGATTTCACCTGCGCATGGGCAGCCGCAGGTGCGAGCCACCAGCCGCAGGTGCGAAGAGGAGGAGTAGGTCTACCACCGTAGGTGCGGAACTTTGGGTGCACCTGCAAACGCGCATGTGCGAAGCAGGGTGCGCAGATGCGAAGCTGGTCCAGGAGAGTGAAACTCGCACCTACGAGGAACTTCCGCAGTTGCGAAGCCGAAGGTGCGGTCACTCCTTCGTAGGTGCGAAAAAACTGCTTGGACAGAACCTTAAAACGGATGAAGCTCAGTTCATTTTTGTCCGTGTTTCTTCCATGTTTGGGCGATTTCAGAGATTTATGAGAGGGGATTTCGACTAACAACTTGGAGGTAAGTTAATTCTACATACCTTGAGTTAAATACATATATTATGGGTAGATTATAACTAGTAAATCTTAGAAATCAAAGGTTTAGCTGAACAACCTAAATTTGTATAATAATGAGATTTTAACCACGAAAATGGTTATGGAATTGGATAGAAAATATATATTTGAGTTCTTGAGATTATGGATAACGTTTTCATCCGAATATTTTCGGAATCCGGGCAAGTGGCCAGGGGTGAATTTTAGGAATTTTACCATTTTAGATAGGGTAATTTATTTAGTAGATGAATTTCGAATTTTTGAACATGTATTAATTATTTTATATAACTTTTGGATAGTTTCGGATTTTTCGGCACCGAATTGAGGTTTTTGCACGACATGTTTATCGGAAAGTGGACTTTGAGACAAGGTAAGTCTCTTGTCTAATCTCGTGAGGGGTAATTTACACCATAGGTGATTAAATTGATAATTGTTATTAATTGTGGGGGCTACGTACGCACGAGGGGACGAGAGTCCGTACGTAGCTACTATCTATGCTAAAGTCCGAGTAGTTTAGGATTCAAAGCATGAACTATGTGTGTAAATTGTATCCTTTGTTTAATTAAATTAATTGATATATATTGTGAATTGTTAGGGAAAGATAGTAAAAGATGGAAATCTTATATACTTAATTTTCTGCTGAAATTAATTTATTGGTTAAAAGAAATTGTTCATCCTCTCGAATTAATCTATAATAAATATACTCTCTTTCCGGAGATACATAAGAAAATATCATCCTTTCTTGTGGAGTGGGCCAAACGCCTCGGCAGTATAGATACATCTATGGATCACGCTGCACGTCCTTCGGCAGTGTACACGACACTATGGATCGGATCATACGACCTCGGCAGGAATAGTGCCTAAAAATAATAATTATACGATATCTTTTATTTTAATTACAGTTTGTGAATTTAATTAATAGCTTGAACATTGTTGAATTGGAAGGAATTTAATTATTTCTGCTGCTTAAATAAAATTATTGTTAACTCTGGAAATCATGTTGACTTAGATATTCTAGTTTTATTTCAATTATTATTATTGACCCTTAGTGAGTATCAAAGTGTCACGACCCAAACCGATGGGTCACGACGGGCACCCGGTGCCTTACTCAATCGAGTACCAGCGTAACGTATCTTTCTCATTTCATCATCATATACACGTGACATACGGGCCTAATAGGCCAGTATGATCGTTTATAAACTTAATACATAGGCCGACAAGGCCGTACAATCTTTCATATACATGACATCTGTCTACAAGCCTTTAAGAATATATAACTGTCATAAAGGGCGGGATAGAGCCCCGCCATACCAAACAATACACATCTAAATCATACTGACCAAACAAGTAACTCCGGAACAAATAGAGTGCACCAACATCTTCCGCTGAGCTGATCGCCTACTTGGAGGACTCTCGACCTGTCTATCGATACATGCGGGCATGAAACACAGTGTCCCCAGGCAAAAGGGACGTCATCGAGTATATAAGGAATGAAAACCAGTAAATAATAGACATGAGAGAAACATGGAGTACAAGACTCGACATGTACGTCTGCATAGCTCTGTGAATCATTTTATTTTTATAATGTCATGCATATGCATATAAATGTCATACCATGTATAGGTATATGCGTTCATAACATCATCAAGCCTCTGAGGGCATCTCATCATATCATTTCGGCCATTGTGGGCAAATCATCAACGTATACCAGCTGATCAGGTGGTGGTGCGTATATAACACCATAACCTTTTTCCATATCCCATATACATATAATATACGCGTATATAACGCCATCTCGTCATGGGTCAATGTACATGTATAAATGCATGAAATGCATAAGAAATACGTTAATAAGATTTTCTCGGAATGTCATAAAAATAATATGCATATCGGATAAATTTTATCAAATACGTATTTTTCTGAGACCCATGAACAGAAGATATAATAAAAATTCATATGGGGAATCAAGAATATAGACACCCCTAATATTCCTATGAATTGAGTCATTTATGGAAATTGTGCATTTGCTCGTTTCGTTTGTATCGTATTGATCATGCCTATAAGAAAGAAGGGATAGCCTTAACATACCTGGACCGATTCTTGACAATTCCTCTAACACACGTCTTTTGCGACGAAACACGTAATGGCGGATCGAAATAGGAAAATATCCGTATGATATCCTTGAGAAAGATTGTACTGGGCTTCCTTAGAATGGCAAAAATGTTACGTTGCTAAGATGCTAAGAAATTTTTGTTGCAATTCACATTGCTATTGTTTTGAATGAGTTTGCTGAAGCTAGTTACGTTCTTGTGAAGATAAATAAATGTGAGAAGTCTTTCATTGCTTCTGTTGAAGATCCGTTTTCTTGGAGCTTTTGATATAACCATCTCCATTTTGTGTGAATTAAAGATATTATTAAGTCTTGGTGGTGTGGGGCCCACTTTGTAAGACTTGGCCAACAAAATCCCCTCAATTTTGCCACCCAATTACATGAAATAAGAGTCATTTCTTGGCTTGATCAAGACAATCTTGGGCTGCCACGGTTTTTACACTTTAAACTCATCCAAAGACCTTACTCTTTACCCAAAGACTTTAATTAATCCACCACTAATTATTAATTAACTAGCTAATATCCCATTACCCAATAATTAACCAATTACCTACATAACTAAGAATTATCTCCACTTACTCAAAATACTACTTACTTTTGACATACCTTATACACCTTACTTTCATGGTCATGTGTTATCTTGTATGGCACTAGTCCATAAATACCAGGTATTTTAGCTCGGGCCATATTTTATCCCAAAATGCCAAACTTCGACGAAATTATTTTCTTCAATTTG
Source organism: Nicotiana otophora (assembly GCA_000715115.1). Taxonomy (NCBI): domain Eukaryota; kingdom Viridiplantae; phylum Streptophyta; class Magnoliopsida; order Solanales; family Solanaceae; genus Nicotiana; species Nicotiana otophora. Next base: position 58,144 of record AWOL01S0054633.1, on the reverse strand, counting down.
CTTATCCTCTCACCTTCATGAATTTACTCATTTCTTGTTTGAAATAGCATAATGCTTATAATCTCAAAATAATCTCATTCCCGAACTTATGTCGATTAACTTACGACGAAACTTTAACATAGAAAAATGCGGGATGTAACATCTCATTTATGAGCTTCCATCAATTTACTTATGGCATACTTTTGCGTATAAAAATATGGGGTGTAATACAAAGTCGGCTATCTCGTTTTTACCTCTTCGAGATTAGGCTTGATACTTACTGGGTACACATTGTTTACGTACTCATGCTGCAGTTGCTTTACTTTTTGTGCAGGACCTGATACATATGCTATAGTTGGATCTATCGGCACGCACCCTCGATATCCAGAGGCTTAGTGGTGAGCTGCCCTTCTGAGCCATTCTGCAGCAACTAATGCATCTTCCTGAATTTTTATTTTGCCTATTTCATTCCTGACAGTATTTATAATTTTTTAATATAATCTACTAGATGCGCATACACTTGTGACACCAGGTCTTGGTACACACACTAGTAGAATGTTTGGATTTGAATTTTGTTGTTGGTTCTTCTAATTTACTAAATTCCTGCAATTATGAAGAGTTTAATTACTCGGTTAATTTTAAAATAATTGACTATGGGTTTAAATTATTAGTTGGCTTGCCTAGTTGTAATGTTGGGTGCTATTACGACCTATAGGTGGAATTGGGTCGTGACAATAATAGTCTTATTTATGTTGAAATTGTGAGCATGTGGCTAGTGCCGAGCGGATTATGTTATATGGAATCGAATTGCACGCCGCAAGAGGTATGATTAATGTTATATGGGATCGGGTTGCAGGTCGCAACAGAGATGAAATGTGGGCACGAGGTGCCGAGAAAAAAATATGATGGTTTTTATTATTGGCACATGAACTGTTCGTGCAGATGTGATATGAAATGTGGGCATGAGGTGCCGGGAAAAATATGATGGTTTTTATTATTGGCACGTGAACTGTCCGTGCAAATGTGATATGAAATGTCGGTACGAGGTGCCGGGGAAAATATGATGATTTAATTATGGGCATGAAATGCCGTGGAAATATGAAAGTGGGCTGAGACCCGTATTTTATGATTATGAAATGAGTTGTCACATAGTGACTTTTATTTGAAAGAATTATATTCAAAATATTTATTTGGAAGGATTTTATTCAAAATATTATTTGAAAGAATTGTATTCGAAAGATATTTATATAAAATAATTATATTTGAAGGATATTTGTTCGAAAGAAGTATATTCGAAATACATTTATTGGAAAGAATAATGTTCTAGAGATTTCTATTGAAACACTTTTAGATGAAAGATGTATATTTTGAATGACTTGATTATTGGTTGTACTTGTGTTCATTATTTGTTTGAGCAATATTTATAGAGTTCTTGTTGCCTGGATGTTTACATGACTTGTTGATTATTGTTGTTATCACTGCTATTTATTTTCTATTATTTTTGTATAATATATTACACAGGTTATTAGACTAGTGAGTGTCTTGATTATACCTCGTCACTACACCACCGAGGTTAGTCTTGATACTTACTGGATACTGACTGTAGTATACTCATACTACACTTCTGCATATATTTGGGCAGAGCCAGGTATTGGAGATATCGGACCCGGACAGAGTTAGAGTGTGATCGCAAGAATTCAAGATAGAGCTGCTCGGTTGTCGCAGTCCCTTGGAGTCTTTCTATTTTATTGTACTGTTAATTATTATTCAAACAATATTGAGTATTCGACCCTTGAGATCATTTCATGTATTCAGTTAGAATTCGTGACTCAATATTACCAGTCTTGGGAGTTTGTTTGAATATTTTCGTTGTTTGTTTCGATTATCTAAAAAAATAATATAATGAAAAAGGCTTGAATTATTGTTATAGTCGGCTTACCTAATCTTAGAGACTAAGTTCCATCACGATGCCTGTGGTGGGATTTTGAGTCTTGAGAAGTTGGTATCAGAGCTCTAGGTTCATAGGTTCTACGAGTTACGAACGAGTTTAGTAGAGTCTTGCTGATCGGTACGGAGATGTCTGTACTTATCTTCAAGAGGCTACAGAACTGTTAGGACATTTACACTTCTTTCATTCTTGTCGTGCGAAATTTGTTGAATTTGGAATTTGAGCCTTTGCATCTCTATCTTCTTATAGATGGTGAGGACACGTACTACCGGGTCATCTGAGCAAACACCCGCGTATACTGTTAGGGTCGCAAGAGGACGGGGCCGAGGTAGAGGACGAGGAAGGGTACGTGCCGCAACTAGAGCACCTGTCAGAGCTACAGTTGAGGAGCCGCAAGTAGCTCCAGTTTAGGGACAGGTACCAGAAGCACTTGTTGTTACCCCCGGACTTTAGGAAACTTTAGCACAGTTCTTGAATATGTTTGGTACATTAACTCAGGCGGGATTGATCTCTGTAGCACCAAATATCGCACGGATCGGGGGAGTAACTCAAACTCTTACCGTCTGTGCTCCAGAATAGCTGGTTCACATTGGTAAGGTTCCAAGTATAGTACCAGTACATCATGTTATTTTGGTTTAACCTGAGGTCAGACCAAAGGCATCAGAAAAAGAACAAAAGAGACTTGAGAGATTTAAGAGGTATAGTTCACCTACCTTCAGTGGCACAGCTTCTGAGGATGCCCAGGGATTTCTAGAAAAATATCACTATATTCTCTGCACCATGGGTATTGTAGATGTGAGCGGAGTTGCCTTTATTACATTTCACTTGTCAGGAATAGCGTATCGATGGTGGCAAGCTTATGAAGAGGGCAGACCATCCGATGCAACACCACCAACTTGGGTTCAATTTTCTGAAATATTTTTGAAAGAGTTTGTTCCCCAGACTCTACGGGATGCATGGCGCACAGAGTTTGAACGGTTGCATCAGGGCACCATGACGGTGTCAGGATATGCTATCAGGTTCAGTGAGTTAGCCTGACATGCGCCTATCTTGGTTCCTACAGTTGGAGAGCGAGTCTCCAGATTCATTGAAGGGCTCGATTATGATTTTAAAATAAGCATGGCTCGAGAATTGCTAACCGACATTCCATTTCAGCAAGTAGTAGAGATTGCGAGGATGTTAGAACGTGTTCGAAGTGAAGAAAATGAGTCTAAAGATACCAAAAGGTCTCTTAGCTCTGGAGGGTTCAGTGGATTTTACTCTTCAGCTATGACCCATTATGGCGGAGGCTCGAACAGTCGGCCAGCTCAGTCTGCACATCAAATTACTCGGGGTACTCTAGTAAGTTCTTATACTATACCATCGACACGAGGTTCTTACAGTAGTTATTCCAGTTATCCGGCACAGACTCAGTACGATAAGTTGCGACCTCAGAGGGGTTGTTATGATTGTGATGATACTAGACACATCATTAGAGATTGTCCCAAACTTGGGAGGGGTGGATTTTATCAGAACTCTCATGGTACTGGCGTTATTTCAGTTAATACTCCACGTGCACAACCAATTAGGGGTGGAGGCCAGGCGGGCAGGGTGCGCCCTAGAGGAGGAGGCCCAACCCGTTGATATACTTACTATGGTGTGGCTGAGGCCACCACAATAGATGGTGTCGTTACAGGTACAATCCTGATTTGTTATAAAGGGATATTTCTCCTTAATTTGATTCGGTTCTGAATATTGAGGCGAGTCCTCCTATTATGCTCCGTTTATGGGTGAACTTTGTAATTTTGTGACCCAGTTATATTTTTATCCCTATTGGGGGATTTGATAATGTTAGCCTGTGTTTATTATTTTTATTTTCGTACATGATTGAGGGCTATAAGTCCAAAAGTGACTTTCTATTACTCATTACAGTGGGTTTTGATGTGATTTCAGAATAATTGATCTCGATTTTATGAATTATATGCCCAATTGGTAAGGAGGTTCATTATGTGTTGTGAAAATTGATTACAGAATTTATTAAAAAGAAGAAAGAAAGGGAATGGAAAATCTGAGTCGGCATAATGTGCAAAATACTTATAATTCGGAGTTGAGGATGAGATCCTCGTATCTTTATATGATGTGAAATTTTTAAACTGGGCTACAAGCCGCGGTAGAAGTTATATAAGGACGAGGTCCTTGTGGTGAAAAATTTATGATTTTAAATTTTCCCTTTGAAATTAAATTTGTACTGTAGTATTAATAGGGAGTCATGTCCATTAGGCTTATCTACACATTCTCCATGTAGTAGAGAAATTGAACCACAAATTATATTTAGGCTATGTGTTGGCACTGTAAGGACCCACAGAGGTCGTGTATATGTTGAACTATCTGCTAAATTATTATTTTGTACTCAGTCACAGTTTTACTTGTTTATTATATCTCAGTCTCTATTGTTCCTTGCTGATACATTATATCATTTCTGTTGGGGCTGGCCTTCATGACTATTGAGAGTCCGAGAGACTGGAGAGATTTATGACTGAGTGAGGCCGAGGGCCTGATTGTGAGATATTATACTATAGTACGTGAGTTGTTCGTGTGGATTCAGATATTATACTGTAACACGTGAGTTGTCCGTACAGAACGTGAGTTGTCCGTGCAGATACAGATATTATACAATAGCACATGCGACCTCTTGGCCAAATCCCGTTCTTAAAAGAACATACTGCCCAGTGACCTCTCACACTTGCAGCCTCTTGGCCACTTCTGCGGTTTTGCAGGTGCGGCCAAACTACAGCTTCTGCGGTCACCCTTCAGCCCCTACCTTCGCATATGCTGACAAGACTCCGTTTCTACGGAGTCACACCTGTGACCAAGAATCCGCTTTTGCCGTCCCGCAGGTGCGGCACAAACCTCACACCTACGCCTCTAGCCTGCCTCACTCCCTACCGCTTTTGTGACCACTGACCGCAGATGCGGGAAAATCTTCTCACCCTCGGCCACTGCCAGTCCCTTCCAATTTCGCTTCTGCGAGCTCGACCTTGCTTCTGCGACCAAGGCATCCCAGAAGCGATCACACCAGCTACTGCCCAGCTTCAGCATTTCTTAAGTCCAAAAATAAATTCGTTAACCATCCGGAAGCCACCCGAGGCCCTCGTGACCTTAACCAAATATACCAATGCGTCCCGAAATGAAATACGAACTTAGTCGAAGCCTTAAACCACGTCAAACAACATCAAAATCATGAATTGCGCCTCGAATCAAATTTATAAGTTTTCAAATTTCCAAATTCTATACCATGTGTCGAAACATATCAAACCTATCCGGATGACTTAAAATTTCGCACACGATTCACAAATGACATAATAAAGCTATTTCAAGAATCAGAACCCCGAACGGACATCGATAACATCAAAATACACTTCAAACTAAACTAATGAAATTCTTAAACCTTTAAAATGCCACCCTTCTATAATAATCTCCTAAATGCTCTCGGGTGATCGGATACTCAACCCAAACATACGCCCAAGTCTGAAACCATCATACGAACCTATTGGAACCTTCAAATTCCGATTTCGAGGTCATTTACTCAAATTCAAATCTTAGCCAATTCTTCCAACTTAAAGCTTTCGAAATTAGAATTTGCTTTCCAAATCCGTCCCGAACTTACCGAAATTTAATTCCGGTCGTACGTACAAGTCAATATACCTGAAGTGAAGCAACTCAAAGCCTCAAACTGCCGAATGGCGCGCTAGAGCTCAAAATAACTGGTCGAGTCGTTACACCCACATCTAACCCCAACCCCCTCTCCCTTCTCTCCCCTACCCCACCTCTCCCACAAAAAAGTTATTTTTCAGATTTCAGTTTTTTCTTTTCCATCACCAC
>AWOL01S0054633.1:0-50551 GCA_000715115.1 Nicotiana otophora | reverse complement strand
GCGCCCCCTGACCCCCCTTGTCGTGGCAAAAAATAATTTTTATTTTATTTTCAGTTTTATTTTTTTTATTTTTCAGTTTACAGGTTCGAAATTTTATGAGTTGCAAAGTTATGAGTTTGGAGATTTATGTGTTTGAAAGTTTGCGGGTCTAAAAATTATAGAGTTTACGAGTTTGAAAGGTTAGCGGTTCGGATGTTTATGAAATTTGTGAGTACGGAAGGTTGTTGGTTCGAAAGTTTATGGCTTTATGTTTATTGTATCTAAATTATTTATGAATACTCTTGAGAAGTTATTTTTCTTAATTTGCGTACCAAACACCGAAAAATGAGCTTGTTTTCTTGGAAAATATTTTCCATAGAAAACGTTTTCCGTTCTACCAAACACACCCTTAGTAGGCAAATTTTCTCTATCACCCTTTATATAGCATCACTTATAAATTATTTTCCTATTTAGTTGAGGTAATGATATACTTAGGGTAAAACTTTATTCCAAAATAAACTTTATGGAATTTTTTATGGAAAATTAGTAATCCCATTCTCAATGGGTAACGTGGCTGCCAAGTTTTATGGACTTACCACGATTGTCCAATTCCAACATATTGGAATTCCTATTGTTGTTAGACGTCCTTTTTATGGACTTTTATTTCCATCTGTAGGAATTCCTTTATGAATTCCATGTCCAATTCAAAATTGGATCAAGTAGTCTTTATTAATATTTTATAACTATATCTATATCTATATGTCGGTTTACAAAAACAAACTTATAATATTAAGTATAATAATGTCACGACCCAAACTAACCCTGTCGTGATGGCGCCTATCGTGGAACTAGGCAAGCCGACTCATTTCCAAAATAAACCGATATTTTCATTTCAAAGATAATTTCAAGACTATTTAACATAAAAATCTTCGTAAAGGAGTTCGAATCAAAATAAAAGAGCGGAAAGAAAAGCCCGACATCGGGATGTCACTAGTCATGAGAATCTACTACAATTTGTCTAACAATATTGAGACTAACATAGTCTGAAAAATAGCTAAATACAACTAAAGGAAGATAAGAGGGAGAAGAGCAGGGCTGCGATCGCCAGACAGCTACCTTGCTATCCCCGAGAAAATCTGCAACCGAAACAGTCAACAGCCTCTACCGTGTCCAGCTACACCTGGATCTGCACACAAGGTGCAAGGAGTAACGTCAGTACGCCAACTCAGTAAGCAACAACAGTAAATAAAGACTGAGAAGTAGTGATGAGCAGTAATGCAAGTAAAGTTCATATCACAAAAATTTAGTAAGACACGACATGCTTTTAAAACCAAGGTTTGAATCAAATCACCTCTTTTAAATCCAGTTCCAGTAAAATCATTTAAAGATATCTTTCAATAGTTTTTCAAACAAAGGCTCAATGCAAAGGTGAGAAAAATAATGAAATTATAATCAACCACTCAGGCAACATCACTCATATACAGCCCCTCGGGCAAATCTCACAATCACTCGTATACAGCCTCTCGGACATACCTCACAATCACTCATAAACAGCCCCTTAGGCATACCTGACCATCTCTCATGCCTCTCAGTCACTCAGCACTCAGCACTCGGCACTCGGTACTCGCACTCAGTAGGTACCTGCGCTCACTGAGGTGTGTACAGACTCCGGAGGGGCTACTTCAGCCCAAGCGCTATATCAAGCCAAATTATGACATAAATCAATCAGGCCCTCGGCCTATATCAAACATGCTGCGACGCTTAGCCCTATCCCATAAATATCCTCACAAATCAGGCCATAGGCCTTACTCAGTCATAAACCTCTCAAGTCATTCGGGCTCTCAGTCAAAACAGGGTATTCAGTCCAAAACAGTATTTATATGCATCAAAATAGAGTAATTGTCACATCCCAAACCTGGGGAGGAGTGGCTGGTACCCGGTGCCGTACTGGCCCGAGCGAACGACTATGTAACTCATTTATTTTTCTTCTGTAACTATCATGGGCCAACATGGCCATAACTTATAATGTATATCTATAAGTGGGCAACACTGTATCACTGAACTATTTTTCTTAAAACATGAATACATATGGGCCGTCAAGGCCTCTAACATACTTTACAAAATGAACCTCTGTCTACAAAGCCTCTAAGATTATTTGACATCAAATGGGACAGGGTACCGGCCTACCCATTAGTCTTTAGCACAATTCTAACGCGATGACTTATACACTAGGCTGCACTCCGAATGAGGTGGAGTCTTACCGATCTTTTGCTGAATGCCAATCTCGTCTACTATGAGGGCTCGTCAAACTGATTATCTATACCTGCAGGCATGAATGCCGCGTCCCAAACAAAAGGACGTCAGTACGAATAATATACTGAGTATGTAAGGCAGAACTGAAACATAACAATAAGTCAACATTAATTAAAGACATATAAGAATTAACCTGAATCTCTGCAGTGCCACTGTATATGCATACTTATTATACTCATATATATACAATGCTTCTCTTTGAGACTATTATCCATATCGTATGATGCATGACTGCCCAACTTGATCAGTGGTAACTGCCCGACCGGCCGTAGCGCGGTGGTAAATACATGACTGCCCGACCGGTCATAGCTCGGTGGTAAATGTATAACTGCCCGACCGGCCGTAGCTCGGTGTTAAATATATAACTGGCCAACCGGCCGTAGCACGATTGTAAATGCATAACTTTCCGACCGGTCGTAGCTCGGTGGTAAATAAATATTCATGTCTGCCCAATTCGCAGTAAATAATGATACATAACTGCCCAATCGGTGGTGACTGTTCAACCGGCCGTAGCTCGGTGGTAAATGCATATGCAAGAAGATGCATGTATTACTATATAAATATTAACATCTTTATCAAATACCTCAATAAGGAATTAGATACATACTTAGACATGCTGTTAAAGTAATTACATTAAATTAGTGAATATAACTCATATTTACTACCTTCATTCCTACCGTGTAGGCACAGCAGTTGCATAGAGTATATTTTACCTTCATTACTCACACTAAGTTTACAAAGTGGACATACATTTACCAAAAAAATCTAAAAGAAATACTGTGTCCCCTTATTACAAGATGTGGCTTAGAACTAAATCCAATTAAAGAGTAAAATTCAAAAGCTTGCTCCATACTAAATCTGACATACAAAATAGGAATATATTATTTATAACTCGATGAAAACATATACAGTACATATCAATTTAGAAGATGTAGCTTAGTACTAAATCCAATTTGAGGTGTGAAAAATCTATAAGCTTGTCCAACTGAATAGATATTATATCACTAGCTCATTCTAGGTTATACTTAGTGGTTGTAAAGCCTGAATCCTTTAATCCACTAACATGAAATGGAAAATTTATAGATACCCTAGGAGTAGACAATTTAAACCTATCCAGTTGGCCATATGAGAGCTAGTAGATCTCAGGATATTCAGATGATGACTTTTTTCTTCTTTCTCAATTGTGACTTAAACAATAATTTTAAAGGGGGTTATGAGATGGTATAGCCGATGGGAAAATAATTTAATCATATAATATATTTTAAAATAAATATTTCCTTTATTTTATATAGAATTGTTTCAACTACAGTATCTTTTAGTCCTCTCAGAAAAATTCAAAATAGTGTTCCTAACAATTGCTCTGTCAATCAATTATTATTTTTACGGGAATGAATAACATAAACATCCTTAACTGCTAAGAGTAAAACCACTTATGGAATATCATTACGTTTACGTATCGTTTCTTGGATCATGCCAAAAGAAAGAAGAATTAGCCTTAATATACCTGGAGTAGGAAAAAATACGTATGATACTCTTAAGAAGGATTGTACCGAACTCCCTTAGAATCAAAATTTGACGTTGTGATAACATTAGATACACTTCGTATGAAATCTTAGAATCGATTTCGTTGCTTTTGCAATATTAGGGTTGCTGAATCTTCCCCCTTAGGAATGAGAGTTCCATATGTTAGCTAAGCATTTTCCTTAATTAACCAGAAGGTGATTGTATCATAGTGAGTTGTCCCCTACCAAACTATTCACTAAATGCCACCTTACTGTACAATGACTTAAGAGTCATCTTACATTAAAAGGGGGCTGCCACGTTTTGGGGGTGGGCAAGCTTATCCAAAATATTGAATTAATTAATTAATCTTTCACAAAAAATTATTAATTACCTAATTATTCACATAATTAAGAATTATTCCAAATTACTTAAAATATTACTCACTTTTAACACACTTTATGTACCCTACTATCATGGTCATGTGGTACTATATAAAATAAATATATACACTATTATTTCATTAAAATATCCATGTAAAAATACATATATTTTCTCAACTTCTAATTTTGTTAATCTCGTATAAAGAGTACAAATTTTCGTACACTTAATTCTTAAAATGGTAAAAAACAATAACCTTCTTTTCTTGTGAAAAAATAATTTCTATCTTTACAATAAAGAAAATCTCATAAACGTTTTTATATTATGTGTATAATTTAAAGCATATTCGGAAGTAGTAATATTAATAACTATATAAAATTATGTTTTTCAAACTTGTTTTTTCTACAATAAATGTTCCACTCAAAATAATATCATATCAAAATATATATAACGGTATCAAGGTTGTTAAACTTACGGGATATAACATCCTCCCCCCTTTAGAACATTCGTCCTTGAATGTTAGCTCTTAGAGATTTACAAAATTTTTACTAGGGTCTCCTCTGTAACTTAAACTAAAACCCAAACTATATCTGAAGTCTCGAGTATTCATAACCTTTTGTACTTGAGTATCTCGTATCTTTTTTATCTTTTACCTGACTTACCTTTCAATATCGCATCGTATCTTCTGTTTCTTTCATAACCTCCCTTCAACATAGGTGAAAATTATGCCTTAAAGCTCTACTGTGATACCTGCACCTCGGGTGCCTACAAAATCTGGCGAAGGCCTCATACTGACTACTTACGACTCAGCTCTATGGCACAATCTGGAAACAAAAGAAGGGAAACATTTCCTAAATGCCCTATAGCCTCTCAATTATAAATGTGGCGCGCAACACACTCATAAGTGTGACTCTACTAGGCACGGCTTTGTAGACTTCCTAGGACACGACCCGTTCTGATACCACTTTGTCACGCCCCAAACTTGGGGAGGTGTGGCTGGTACCTGGTGTCGTGCTGGCCCGAGCGAACTACTGTGCAACTCATTTGTTTTACTTCTGTAACTATCATAGGACAACATGACCACAACTCATAATGTATATCTATAAGTGGGAAACAATGTATCACTGAACTATTTTTCTTAAAACATGAATACATATGGGCCGTCAAGGACTCTGACATAATGTATAAAATGAACCTCTATCTACAAAGCCTCTAAGATTATTTGACATCAAATGGGACAGGGTACCCGCCTACCCATTAGTCTTTAGCACAATTCTGACGCGATGACTCATACACTCGGCTGCACTCTGAATGAGGTGGAGTCTTACCGATCTTTCGCTGAATGCCAATCTCGTCTACTATGAGGGCTCGTCAAACTGATTATCTATACCTGCAGGCATGAATGCAGCGTCCCAAATAAAAGGACGTCAGTACGAATAATATACTGAGTATGTAAGGGAGAATTGAAACATAACAATAAGTCAACATTAATTAAAGAGATATAAGAATCAACCTGAATCTCTGCAGTGCCACTGTATATGCATACTTATTATACTCATATATATACAATGCTTCTCTTTGATACTATTATCCATATCGTATGATGCATGACTGCCCAACTTGATAGTGGTAACTACCCGACCGGCCGTAGCGCGGTGGTAAATACATGACTATCCGACCAGTCGTAGCTCGGTGGTAAATGTATAACTGCCCGACCGGTCGTAGCTCGGTGGTAAATGTATAACTGCTCAACCGGCCGTAGCACGGTGGTAAATACATAACTGCCCGACCGGCTGTAGCTCGGTGGTAAATACATATTCATGTCTGCCCAATCGGCTATAAATAATGATACATAATTACCCAACCGGTGGTAACTGCCCAACCGGCCGTAGCTCGGTGGTAAATGCATATGAATGAAGATGCATGTATTACTATATTATAAACATTAACATCTTTATCAAATACCTCAATAGGGAATTAGATACATACTTAGACATGCTTTTAAAGTAATTACATTAAATTAGTGAATATAACTCATATTGACTACGTTCATTCCTACCGTATAGGCATAGCAGTTGCATAGAGAATAGTTTACCATCGTTACTCACACTAGGTTTACAAAGTGGACATACATTTACCAAAAGCATCTAAAGGAAATATTGTGTCCCCTTATTACAAGATGTGGCTTAGAACTAAATCCAATTAAGGAGTAGCATTCAAAAGCTTGGTCCATACTAGATCCGACATATAAAATAGGAATACCTTAATGAAAACATATACAGTACATTTCAATTTACAAGATGTAGCTTAGTACTAAGCCCAATTTGAGGTGTGAAAGATCTGTAAGCTTCTCCAACTGAATAGATGTTATATCACTAGCTCATTCTAGGTTATACTTAGTGGTTGTAAAGCCTGAATCCTTTAATCCACTAACATGAAATGGAAAATTTATAAATACCCTAGGAGTAGACAATTTAAACCTATCCAGTTGGCCATATGAGAGCTAGTAGATACCAGGATATTCAGATGATGACTTTTTTCTTCTTTCTCAATTCTGACTTAAACAATAATTTTAAAGGGGGTTATGAGATGGTATAGCCGACGGGGAAATAATTTAATCATATAATATATTTTAAAATAAATACTTCCTTTATTTCATATAGAATTGTTTCAACTACAGTATCTTTTAGTCCTCTCACAAAAATTCAAAATAGTGTTCCTAACAATTGCTCTGTCAATCAATTATTATTTTTACGGGAATGAATAACATAGACATCCTTAACTGCTAAGAGTAAAATCACTTATGGAATATCATTACGTTTACGTATCGTTTCTTGGATCATGCCAAAAGAAAGAAGAATTAGCCTTAATATACCTGGAGTAGGGAAATATCCGTATGATACTCTTAAGAAGGATTGCACCGAACTCCCTTAGAATCAAAATTTGACGTTGTGATAACATTAGATACACTTCGTATGAAATCTTCGAATCGATTTCGTTGCTTTTGCAATATTAGGGTTGCTGAATCCTTCCCCCTTAGGAATGAGAGTTCCATGTGTTAGCTAAGCATTTTCCTTAATTAACTAGAGGGTGATTGTATCATAGTGAGTTGTCCCCTACCAAACTATTCTCTAAATGCCACCTTACTGTACAATGACTTAAGAGTCATCTTACATTAAAAGGGGGCTGCCACGTTTTGGGGGTGGGCAAGCTTATCCAAAATATTGAATTAATTAATTAATCTTTCACAAAAAATTATTAATTATCCAATTACTCACATAATTAAAAATTATTCTAAATTACTTAAAATATTACTCACTTTTAATACATTTTATGTACCCTATTATCATGGTCATGTGGTACTATATAAAATAAATGCATACACTATTATTTTATTAAAATATCCATGTAAAAATACATATATTTTCTCAACTTCTAATTTTTCTAATTTCGTATAAAGAGTACAAATTTTCGTACACTTAATTCTTAAAATGGTAAAAAAAGATAATTTTCTTTTCTTGTGAAAAAATAATTTCTATCTTTACAATAAAGAAAATCTCATAAACTTTCTTATATTATGTGTATAATTTAAAGCATATTCGGAAGTAGTAATATTAATAACTATATAAACTAAAAATAAATACCATATCAAAGTGTATCTAACGGTATCAAGGTTGTTAAATTTACGGGATGTAACAGTAATAAAACTGAGTTATGCAGTAAATAGGTATAACCATGACTGAGTATAGATTTTCAATCGAAAACAGTGAGAGGATAGTAAGAAAATGGCCCTTAAGGGTCCAAACAGCACTGGCACAAGGCCCAAATATGGCATTCCTGCCCAATTTACAGAAACTCATTTCTAAAACTCCTAAGTATCATATAGTTTCAACAAAATATGCAACTTTACAGTTGCTACAGGACGGACCAAGTCACAATCCCTAACGGTGCACGCTCACACGCCTGTCACCTAGCATGTGCGTCACCTCAAAATAGTAAAATAATACGAAATTCGGGGTTTCATACCCTCAAGACTAGATTTACAATCGTTACTTACCTCAAACCGGTCAAATCCCTACTCCGCGATGCTCTTGCCCCCCCCCCCCCCCCGATTCGGCCTCCAAATGCTCCAAATCTATTCACAATCAGTACAATACCATTAAATTATGCTAAAAGAATGAATTCCACACGAAAAAATATCAATTTAGACCAAACCCGAAATTGGCTCAAACCCGGCCCCCGGGCGTAAGTCTCGAAACCCGACAAAAGTTAAAAAAACATGAAAGCTCATTCACTCACGAGTCCATACATACAAAATTTATTAAAATCCGACATCATTTGGACCCTCAAATCCTTAAATTACACTCTTCAAAATCCCAAGCCCTAACCCCTCATTTTTACCCCTAATTTACACTAATTACATGATTAAACAACTGAAAATTGCCATATATACGAGTATTAGGGCTCAAGCAACTTACCTTATTGATATCCCCTTGAATTCCTCTTCAAAATCACTCCCAAAAGCTTCAAAACAGACTGAAAATGGTGAAGAATAGACCAAAATTCGCGAAGTGTGCAATTTATACTTTCTGCCCAGACTTTTCGCAACTTCGGCCTATTCTTCACGCCTGCGGGACCGCACCTGCGGTCAAGACCATCGCACCCGCGCAATTCACTTAAACCCTCAACCATCGCACTTGCTCCAAGGTCTCGCACCTACAGGCTTGCAGGTGCGGCTAAGCCTTCGCACCTGCGCTCCAGCCTTAGCCTCCCATTTTCCGCATTTGCGCTCCAATCCTCGCACCTGCGGGCTCGTAGATGCGACCACTATCTCGTACCTGCGCATCTTGCCTAGCCCAGAACTGCCCGCACCTGCGACTTCCCAAGCGCACCTGCGGCTCCTCTTCCGCAGGTGCGGAAACACCAGCAGAATTCACACCAGCAGCTCTCAAACACCAAAAACCAATTCATCGACCATCCGAAACACCCCCGAAGTCCTCGGGACCTCAACCAAAAATACCAACAAGTCATATATCAACATACAAATTTAGTCGAACCTTCGAATCACTCAAAACAGCATCAAAATACCAAATTACCCTCGGATTCAAGCCTAAGAACTTCTAATCTTCCGAATTCTACAAACAACGCCAAAACCTACCAAACCACGTCTGAATGACCTCAAATCTTAGACACACGTCACAAATGACACCACAAACCTACTCCAACTTCCAAAAATCCATTCTGACCCCGATATCAAATTTTCCACTGCCGACCGAAATCACCAAATTTTCAACTTTCGCCAATTCAAGCCTAATTCCACACGGACATTCAAATTACATTCCGGATACGCTCCTAAGTCCAAAATCACCTAACGGAGCTAACTGAACCATAAAAATCCAAATCCGAGATCGTTTACTCATAAGTCAATATCCGGTTGACTTTTCCAACTTAAACTTCTAAATAGGAGACTAAGTGTCTCATTCCACTCCGAATACCCAAACCAACAAACCTGACACAACACAAATACAGCTGAATAACACATACAGAATCAGAAATGGGGGAAACGGGGCTATAACTCTTGAAATGACAGGCCGAGTCATTACATTCCCCCCTCTTAAATAACTGTTTATCCTCGAATGGATCTAGAAACATACCTGGAGTCTCGAATAAGTGTGGATATCTTCTCTGCATCTCCCGCTCGGTCTCCTAGGTAGCCTCATTCACAGGCTGTCATCTCCATTGCACCTTCACTAAAGCTATATCCTTTGACCTCAACCTTCAAACCTGCCGATCCAAAATAGCCACCGGCTCCACATCATAAGTCGCATCACCCTCCAACTAAACCGTGCTAAAATCCAAAACATGGGACGGATCTCCAATATACTTTTGGAGCATGGAAACATGAAACACTGAGTGCATATTCGACAAGTTGGGTAGCAAGGCAAGCTTATAAGCCACCTCTCTTATCCTCTGAAGCACCTCAAAAGGCCCAATGAACCGGGGGCTCAACTTGCCCCTCTTCCCAAACCTCAAAACACCCTTCATGGGTGATATCTTTAGCAAAACCTTCTCCCCAACCATCAAAGATACATCACAGACCTTCCTGTCCGCATAGCTCCTCTGCCTAGACTGCACCGTGCGAAGCCGCTCCTGAATCAATTTCACCTTATCTAATGCATCTTGGACCAAGTCTTTACCCAAGAGCCTAGACTCGCCCGACTCAAGCCATCCTACCAGAGATCTATACCTCCTCTCATGTAAAGCCTAGTACGAAGCCATCTGAATACTCAACTGATAACTGTTGTTATATTCAAACTCTGCGAGTGGAAGAAACTGGTCCCATGAACCCCCCAAAGTCTATGACACAAGCGCGCAACATATCCTCCAATATCTGAATAGTGCGCTCGGACTGCCCGTCCGTCTGAGGGTGAAAAGGTGTGCTCAACTCAACCTGAGTACCCAACTCCCACTGCACGGCCCTCCAAAAATGCAACGTAAACTGAGTTCCCCTATCTGAAATGATGGAAACGGAGTCACCATGCAGGCGAAAAATCTCTCGGATGTAAATCTCAGCCAACTGCTCTGAAGAGTAAGTAGTGGCCACTGGCATGAAGTGCGCGGACTTGGTTAGCCGATCCACAATAACCTAAATAGCATCGAACTTCCTCGAAGTCCATGGGAACCCAACTATGAAGTCCATGGTGATCCTCTCCCACTTCCACTCTGGGATCTCTAATCTCTGAAGCAAGCCACCCGGTCTCTGATGTTCATACTTAACCTGCTAACAGTTGAGACACTGAGCTACAAACCCCACTATATCATTTTTCATCGGCCTCTACCAATAGTGTTGTCTCAAATCCTGGTACATCTTCGCGACACCCGGATGGATGGAATACCGCGAGTTGTGGGTCTCCTCAAGAATCAACTCTCGAAGCCCATCTACATTAGGCACACATATCCGGCCCTGCATCCTTAACATGCCGTCATCACCAATTGTCACATCCCTAGCATCACCTCTCCGAAACCTATCCTGAAGAACAAGTAAGTGGGGGTCATCATACCGACGCTCCCTGATACGGTCATGAAGAGAAGACTTGGAGACCACGCAAGCCAACACCCGACTTGACTCCGAAATATCCAATCTCACAAGCTGGCCCGCTAAGGTCTGAACATCCAATGCCAGAGGTCTCTCTGCTACCGGAAGATATGCTAAACTCCCCAAACTCTCCTCCCGGTGACTCAAAGCATCGGCGACCACATTGGCCTTCCCCGGATGGTACAAAATAGGGATATCATAGTCCTTAAGAAGCTCCAACCATCTCCGCTGAGAAAATTAAGATCTTTTTGCTTAAACAGATGTTGCAAACTCCGGTGATCAGTATAGATCTAACAATGAACCACATACAAATAATGACGCAAAATCTTCAAGGCGTGAACAATGGCTGCTAACTCAAGATCGTGGATAGGATAGTTCTTCTCATGGGTCTTCAACTGGCGC
This sequence comes from Nicotiana otophora, assembly GCA_000715115.1. Classification (NCBI taxonomy): domain Eukaryota; kingdom Viridiplantae; phylum Streptophyta; class Magnoliopsida; order Solanales; family Solanaceae; genus Nicotiana; species Nicotiana otophora. Next base: position 38,880 of record AWOL01S0054633.1, on the reverse strand, counting down.
GAGGCATAGGTAATCACCCTACCCTCCTGCATCAGAACACATCCAATACCTACCCTCGAGGCATCATAATACACGGTGTAAGAACCTGAAGCTGATGGCAAAACTAACACTGGAGTTGTGGTCATGGCAGTCTTGAGCTTCTGAAAGCTCTCCTCACACTCATCCGACCACCTGAATGGAGCACCCTTTTGGGTCAATTTGGTCAAGGGCGATGCAATAGACGAGAAAGCTTGAACGAACCGACGTAATAACCAGCCAAACCGAGAAATCTCCAAATCTTTATAGCTGAGGACGGTCTGGGCCAACTCTAAACCGCCTCTATCTTCTTTGGATAAACCTGAATACCCTCACTGGACACCACGTGCCCCAAGAATGCTACCGATGTTAGCCAAAACTCACACTTGGAGAACTTTGCATAAAGTTTCCTCCCTCAATCTCTGTAATATAATCCTCAAATGCCGAGCTTGCTCCTCCTGGCTACGAGAGTATACCAGGATGTCATCAATGAATACAACAACGAATGAGTCCAAATAGGGTTGGAATACACTGTTCATCAAATGCATGAACATCGCTGGTGCATTGGTCAGCCCAAAAGACATCACTAATAAATCATAATGACCATATCGGGTCCTGAAAGCAGTCTTAAGGATATCCGAATCCCAAATCTTCAGCTGGTGATAACCGGACCTCAAATCAATCTTGGAGAACACCCTCGCTCCCTGAAGCTGGTCAAATAAATCATCAATATGAGGCAAAGGATACTTGTTCTTGACTGTGACCTTGTTCAACTGCCTGTAATCAATGCACATTCTCATGGAAACATCCTTCTTCTTCACAAATAGAACCGGTGCACCCCAAGGTGACATACTAGGCCGAATAAATCCCTTATTAAGGAGTTCCTGAAGCTATTCTTTCAACTCCGCCGGTATCATATCATACGGTGGAATAGAAATGGGATGAGTGCCCAGCACTAAATCAATACCAAAGTCAATATCCCTCTCAGGTGGCATGCTCGGCAGGTCTGCATGAAACACATCCGAAAAATCACATACTACCGGAACAGAATCAATAGTAGGAGTCTCTGCACTAATATCCCTCACAAATACCAAATAAGATACGTAACCCTTCTCAACCATACGTTGAGCCTTCAAATATGAAATCACGCTACTAGGCACATAATCTATAGAATCGCTCCACTCAACCCTCAGAAATCCAGGCATCGCCAATGTCACAGTCTTAACGTGACAATCTAGAATAGCATGACATGGAGATAATCAATCTATACCCAATATCATATCAAAGTCAACCATATTGAGCAGCAAAAGGTCTATTTGTATCTCCAGACCCCCAATAGTTACCACACATGACCGATATACGTGGTCCACAATAATAGTATCGCCCACAGGAGTAGATACATGAACAGATGAAACTAAAGACTCAAAGGGAAAATCCAAAAAATGGGCGAAATACGAGAAAACATATGGATATGTGGAACCAGGGTCAAATAATACGGAGGCATCTCTGTGACAAACTGAGACAATACCTGTAATCACAGCATCTGAACAATAGCATCTAGTCTGGCAGGGAGGGCATAGAAACGGGCCTAGCCACCCCCTGATTTGCCTCCCCCTCTAGGGCAGCCCCTAGTTGACTGACCTCCACCCCGAGCTGACTAGGCGGGTGGTGAAGTAACTGGTGCTGAAGTCGAAGGCTGACTCCTCTGCTGAGATAGACTTCCATGACGATGAGGACACTGCCTCCATATATTCCCAAACTCCCAACACTCAAAACAACTCCCTGGTGTTGGTAGCGGAAACTAAAGGGAGCCCCGAGCACTGGGATAACTAGTTGAAGAACCTGGCATATAGGAGCCCTGACTGATGGAGCACGAGACGAACTCTGAGCTGGAAGGGCATCGGGTGATGAGTGGCCTTGATGAGAACTGTGAGAACTATGGCCAGATGATGCACCCCAATGAAATGGCCGAGCTGACAGAGCCTGTCTGAAATGACGACCTCTACCGTGCTGGAACGGACCCCCAAAAGGAGCACCGCTGAATCCACCCTGACCACGAGGCCTCTTGGCCTCCCTCTCATCCCTCTCCTGACCGTGAACCATCTCAATCCTCTCTCAGTCTGTGAGAACCAACCAGATCACATGACGGGCCAACTCGGAGAACTGCATCTTATACTGTGTCACAGACATATCACCCTGACGAAGCTGCTCAAACTATCTGCGTAGCTCCTCTCTGCGGGACTGAGGCACGAACTTCTCAAAAAAGACCACGGAGAACTGCTGCCAAGTAAGGGGTGCTGCGCCAACAGGCCTACACCTCTCGTAAGTCTCCCACCATCTGAATGTAGCCCCGAAAAACTGAAAGGTATTGAATGGGACCCCACAAGTCTCCAGAATACCAATTGTACGGAGTATCCTCTGACACCTGTCCAAGAAGTCCTGGGCATCCTCTCTCTCTGTGCTACTAAAAGGTGAAGGCGGGAGTCTCCCAAACCTCTCCAACCTACGCTGATCATCCTCAGGCATAACAGGAACTACATAGTCCTAAGCAGCTACAACCGGCTGGGCTGGTGGTGCCTCCGGTATCTGAAGTCCCTGAACAACCTACTCGGGTGTGCTAGCGGCGGGAGTCTAAGTGCCTCCCCTGGCCTGAGAAGTGGTTGCGGCCGTCGAGATAGAGACCGCCTGAACAAGGCCGGTACACGCTATCAGAATCTGAGCTAGGGCCTCTTGAAGGCCTGAAATCATAATAGGTACAGGTGGTGCCTGAGCTGGTGCATCAACAACTGGAATCTGGTCCTGATCTGGGACAACTGGTGGATCTACAGGTACTGCCCTAGCTGCAGTGGGGGCTGCACCTCTGCCCCTACCACGACCTCTATCGCTGCCTCGGCCTCTCATGGCCCTGGCTGTGGTACTGGTGGCTGGCCCTCCTGACCGGTAGCACGAGTCCTCACCATCTGTGAGAGAATGAAATAACAAATGTTTAGTTACTAGAATCAATAGATTCGCACGACAAGAATTCAAGAATGTGGAGTTTCCTAAAGGTTCTGCAGCTTCTCAAAGATAAGTACAGACATCTCCGTACCGATCCGCAAGCCTCTACTAAAACCGCTCATGACTCGTGAGACCTATGTAACCTAGGCTCTGATACCAACTTGTCACGACCCAAACTAACCCTGTTGTGATGGCACCTATTGTGGAACTAGGCAAGCCGACGCATTTCCAAAACAAACTGATATTTTCATTTCAAAGATAATTTCAAGGCTATCTAACATAAAAACCTTTGTAAAGGAGTTCGAATCAAAACAAAAGCGCAGAAAGAAAAGCCCGACATCGGGGTGTCACTAGTCATGAGCATCTACTACAATTTGTCTGACAATATCGAGACTAACATAGTCTGAAAAATAGCTAAATACAACTAAAGAAAGATAAGAGGGAGAAGAGCAGGGATGCAATCGCCAGGCAGCTACCTTGCTATCCCCGAGAAAATCTGTAACCGGAATAGTCAACAGCCGCTACCGTGTCCAGCTACACCTGGATCTGCATACAAGGTGCAGGGAGTAACGTGAGTACGCCAACTCAGTAAGAAACAACAATAAATAAAGACTGAGAACTAGTGATGAGCAGTAATGCAAGTAAAGTTCATATCACAAAAATTTAGTAAGACACATCATGCTTTTAAAACGAGGGTTTGAATCAAATCAACTCTTTTAAATCCAGTTCCACTAAAATCATATAAAGACATCTTTCAATAGTTTTTCAAACAAAGGCTCAATGCAAAGGTGAGATAAATAATGAAATCATAATTAGCCACTCGGGTAACATCACTCATATACAGCCCTTCGGGCAAACCTCACAATCACTCGTATACAGCCCCTCGGGCATACCTCACAGTCACTCGTAAACAGCCCCTCTGGCATACCTCACCATCTCTCATGCCTCTCAGTCACTCAGCACTCGGCACTCGCACTCAGTAGGTACCTGCACTCACTGGGGGTGTGTACATATTCCGGAGGGGCTCCTTCAACCCAAGCGCTATATCAAGCCAAATCATGGCATAAATCAATCATGCCCTCGGCCTATATCAAACATGATGCGGCGTGGAGCACGATCGCATAAATATCCTCACAAATGAGGCCCTCGACCTCACTCAGTCATAAACCTCTCAAGCCACTCGGGCTCTCAGTAAAAATAGGGTATTCAGCCCAAAACAACATTTATATGCATCAAAACAGAGTGATAAAACTGAGTTATGCAGTAAACAGGTATAACTATGACTGATTATAGATTTTCAATCGAAAACAGTGAGAGGATAGTAAGAAAAAGGCATGTAAGGGTCCAAATAGCACTGGCACAATGCCCAAACATGGCATTCCTGCCTAATTTACAGAAACACGTTTCTAAAACTCGTAAGTATAATATAGTTTCAACAAAATATGCAACTTTACAGTTGCTACAGGATGGACCAAGTCACAATCCCCAACGGTAAACGCCCACACGCCAATCACCTAGCATGTGCGTCACCTCAATAGTAAAATGATACGAAATCCGGGGTTTCATACCCTCAAGACTAGATTTACAATCGTTACTTACCTCAAACCGGTCAAATCCCTACTCCGTGATGCTCTTGCCCCTTGATTCAGCCTCCAAATTCTCTGAATCTATTCACAATCAGTACAATACCATCAAATTATGGTAGAGGAATGAATTCCACAAGAAAAACTATCAATTTAGACCAAACCCGAAATTGGCTCAAACCTGCCCCCCGGGCGTACGTCTCGAAACCCGACAAAAGTTAAAAAATGTGAAAGCTCATTCATTCACGAGTCCATACATATGAAATTTATCAAAATCCGACATCATTTGGTCCCTCAAATCAATAAATTACACTCTCCAAAATCTCAAGCCCTAACCCCTCATTTGTACCCCTAATTTCCACTAATTACATGATTAAATAACTGGAAATCGCCATATATATGAGTATTAGGGCTCAAGCAACTTACCTCGCTGATATCCCCTTGAATTCCTCTTCAAAATCACTCCCAAAAGCTTCAAACCCGACTGAAAATGGTGAAGAATTGACCAAAATTCGCGAAGTGTGCAATTTATACTTTCTGCCCAGGCTTTTCGCAACTTCGGCCTATTCTTCATGCCTGCGGGATCTCACCTGCGGTCAAGACCATCGCACCTGCGCAATTCACTTAAACCCTCAGCCATCGCACCTGCGCCAAGGTCTCGCACCTACGGGTTTGCAGGTGCGGCTAAGCATTCGCACCTACGCTCTAGCCTTAGCCTCCCATTTTCCGTATCTACGCTCCAAACCTCGAGCCTGCGGGCTCGTAGATGCGACCACTATCTCGCACCTGCGCATCCTGCCTAGCCCAGAACTGCCCGCACCTGCGACTTCCCAAGCGCACCTGCGGCCTCGCACCTGCGGCTCCTCTTCCGCAGGTGCGGAAACACCAGCAGAATTCACACCAGCAGCTCTCAAACACCTAAAACCAATCCGTCGACCATCCGAAACACCCCTGAAGTCCTCGGGACCTTAACCAAAAATACCAACAAGTCATATATCAACATACAAACTTAGTCGAACCTACGAATCACTCAAAACAGCATCAAAACACCAAATTACCCTCGGATTCAAGCCTAAGAACTTCTAATCTTCCGAATTCTACAAACAACGCCAAAACCTACCAAACCCCGTCCAAATGACCTCAAAGTTTACACACACGTCAAAAATGACACCACAAACCTACTCCAACTTCCGAAAATCCATTCCGACCCCGATATCAAATTTTTCACTGCCGACCGAAATCGCCAAATTTTCAACTTTCGCCAATTCAAGCCTAATTCCACCACAGACATTCAAATTACATTCCGGATACGCTCCTAAGTCTAAAATTAACTAACGAAGCTAACTGAACCATAAAAATCTAAATCTGAGATCGTTTACTTATAAATCAATATCCGGTTGACTTTTCCAACTTAAACTTCTAAATAGGAGACTACGTGTCTCATTCCACTCCGAATACCCGAACCAACAAACCCGACACAACACAATATAGCTGAATAACACATAAAGAAGCAGAAATGGGGGAAACGGGGCTATAACTCTCGAAATGACCGGCCGAGTCGTTACATCCTCCCCCTCTTAAATAACTGTTTATCCTCAAACGGATCTAGAAACATACCTGGAGTCTCGAATAAGCGTGGATATCTGGTCGGCATCTCCCGCTCGGTCTCCCAGGTGGCCTCCTTCACAGGCTGTCCTCCCCACTGCACTTTCACTAAAGCTATATACTTTTACCTCAACCTTCGAACCTGCCGATCCAAAATAGCCACCGGCTCCACATCATAAGTCATATCACCCTCCAACTGAACAGTGCTAAAATCCAAAACATGGGACGGATCTCCAATATACTTCCAGAGCATAGAAACAAGAAACACTGGGTGCACATTCGACAAGCTGGGTAGCAAAGTACATTCCGGACACGCTCCTAAGTCCAAAATCACCTAACGGAGCTAACTGAACCATAAAAATCTAAATCCGAGAGCGTTTACTCATAAGTCAACATCCAGTTGACTTTTCCAACTTAAACTTCTAAATAGGAGACTAAGTGTCTCATTCCACTCCGAAGACCTGAACCAACCAACCCGACATAACACAATACAGTTGAATAACACATAAAGAAGCAGAAATGGGGAAAATGAGGCTATAACTCTCAAAACGACCGGCCAGGTCGTTACAAATAACTCATAACAAAAGGACATAACCGAAATTCTAGATATTAGCCTTATAATCCTATTAGTTTTAGGACATAATACTATACACTAGGAATCCTACATGATTACCTTTACGAATCCTATTACTATAATTACTTTCGGGCTGTCTAATTCATATAAAATTGAACAAGTAAATATCTTTAGTAATGTAATCCTATTATTTTTAGGATATACTTCTTAAAAACTTCTATTACTAATTTAATTCGAAAATGTATTATAATGTCCTATTACTATTTAATTTGAGAATGCATTATATTGTCCAAATTCCTATATTATTATAAAAGCATAAATACAATATTAATATACCAAAATAGCCCTAAAATATTAAGCGGAAAAACTCATAGGGAAAGGACATAACTGCAATAACCTATTTTTGGACTACAATACGTTCTTTGCTAATTTTTAATATTTAAGTTTTAAAATTAATAAAATTTTATCTATTAAATTCTTATTAAAAATATTGAGAAAGGTTTAATAAAATACATTTCATAAAAATCCTCCATATTGGCAATACATTACCACTCCATAATGTCCAATACCAAAAAAAAAATAATATTAGATGGACTGCATAAAGAGTTAAATTGAAAACAAGTACCCCTCGATAATATATTTTTATATTATATTTGAACTATTTTTCTACCCAAATAATATTTTTTTTATCAATGTTTTGTGTAATATTGAAATATATCCAATTATTAAACAACAACTAAGAAAATATTTAAGAATATAAATGTGTGAGAAAGAGAAAAAAATAGTTGGTGAGAGTCAGTATCACTAATGATTTTACAAACATAAAGATCTAACAGTGAAATGCTATATTAATCTTTTACTCTTGGAAAATAAAATTTATAGTGTATACAATTATAATTAAGATTAAATATTCAAAATAAGAGAAGAACTAATATTAAGATCTGAATCAACATAAAATAAATTATTTTTTATGTTAAAACAATTTTGAATATTAAATCCATGTTTCCCCATTTACTACTTATCTTGTGTTCTATTATAATTATGTGACTCGTCGGAGAGGTTTCAGAATGAATTGGAACACTTAGTTCCAAGATTTAAAGCTTAAGTTGAAATAGTTGACCTTATGTTGACTTATGTGTAAACGACCTCAGAATAGAGTTTTGATAATTTCAATAGCTCCGTATGGTGATTTTGTACTTGGGGGTGTGTCAGAAAAATTATTTGGAAGTCCGTAGTTAAATTAGGCTTGAATTGGCTAAAATGGAAATTTATGTTTGAAAGTTTGACCGGGGAGTTGACTTTTTGATATCGGGTTGGAATTCGATTCTGAAAATTGGAACACGTCCATGTAACGACCCGACTTATCGTTTTTAGAATTGACGTCCCCTTCAGCAGCTTAAGGTCCCGAACAGCTTTGTATTGTGCATTATGACTTGCGCGCGCGATCGAGTTTGGTTTTCGAACGATATTTTTGTTTTGGAAGTTCAAATGAAAAGAGTTTATCGGAGTTTATTTTTGTGTAAACGACCCCGGAATGGAACTTTGATGGTTCCAATAGCTTCGTATAGTGATTTCGGATATAGACGTATGTCTGGAATTGATGTTGAAAGTCCGTAGAACAATTTGGCGCATTTTGGCGAAATTAGAAAGTTGATGTGTGCTAATTATATTATTTTGTATGCAGACGAAGACTATTAATATGATGGATATCAATTGGATATGATACTAAGTGTACGAGGCATATTTTAAGTGATGTGGGGTCTAAGGAGAGGCCTAAACCTAAGTCAAGTTGGAAATTTCATGATAGACTAAAAGTTCCAAATAAGTACGCACAAGACCAAACTTTGGACAAAATTATATACATATATATAAGGTGTTATGTGATAGACAACCCATCAAATGAAAGAACTTCGAGTCTAGTTTCTAACGCTTCAAACCGTCCATCATTTGGACACTCCTACAAGAAGTTATGACCAAATTATCAAAAGCTGGCAGAATTTAACACTACCGCGCCGCCCCATGCACCGCGCCTGTGGAAAATTCCAGAATATTTCAAAATGTTACTTCCAGGCACTTTTTGCATAGCGCCCCGCGACGCCCTTGAATCAAACCTTGAAATCTCATCAAAGGGTTGCTAGAGCTTCAAAGAGGTAATAATTTCTTTCCCTAATTATTCAATTTTGAAATCTAACTAGAAATAGGTAATTAGTAAGATGATTCTTGGATGTGAGAGTATTAGTTATACATACTTGTACCAATAAGGTTGTGGGGAGATTCTTGAGTTCAAATGGGTAAAGATTGGGTTGAAAAATGGTAGAAATCTTCAAAGACTTTAATTGAAGATTTGAAAGGCAATCGGATGTCGGAATTCGATAATTTTTGTATGGTTGAACTCGTATCGGAACAGGTGTTCGGATTTCGTGAGTTTTTTCGAGATTCAAAAAGTGGGTCCCATTGTCGATTTTTAAAATAAATTTCGGATTTTAATCCTGAATATTAGCAATTTTATATTGAATTAATTCTTATGATTCGGATTAAGTATATAAAATTGTTTGTGACTAGATTTGAAGCGTTCAGACACGAATTCGCGAGGCAAAGGCTTTTTGGAATCTTGAATTTGGTTGCGGAGCGAGGTAAGTATATTGCCTAACCTTGAGTGGGGGAAGTACCCCTTAGGCATTGAGTCTTATGTGAAAATTGTATAATTGAAAACCATGTACGTGAGGTGACGAGTACGTACTTGTTTTATATGTGCAAATTATATATGTTGAAATTCGTAGACGCCCTTATGTATTCAATTGAAAAATTGTTGGAACTTAGTAAATACTTGATTTGTCATGCCTCATTCCTTGTTTGTCGAGTTTGTATTTTATATTAGAATTTTGTGGGATTGCCACTTGGATTTTTATGTGAATTTTGTGTGATTGTTGAGTTGATATTTCTTGGAAATAATCACATTATGGATTTTTCATTTGCAAATAATTAATTAAATAGGTTTAAATTGAGGCGTTTATATATTTATCTAAAATTTGGATTAAAGGAGGCGTTGTCCTATGATGAGTTATTCTCCCATCCTTGTGGTTGTTTTTGAGATTTTATACACATTGTGTTGAGCCATGGACTATCTATTATGAAATTAATTGACTTTGTTGTACCTTTGGAATGGTTGTGGCCTACGGGCAATTTGTAAATACGAGTTGATGATGTTGCGATGTTGTGATAATATTCTATGTGAATTGTTGTGTGATTTGGGTGACTGTTATGCAGCGTATAAGGGTGACATTCCATAGTTGACATTATGCCGGCATAAGGGTGGCATTTCACTGTTGTTATGTGTGTTGGTATATTGTCTGGGCGGAGTGATAAGGGAGGCTATTAAACGGAGCGATAAGAGAGGCTATTATAGGAGCGATAAGGGTGGATATATGAGCGATAAGGGTGGCTATTGATATTATTAGGGCGGGGGGATAAGGGTGGCTATAGGAGAGAAAGGGTGGCTATTGATATTATCAGGGCGGAGGGATAAGGGAGGCTATGCTGCAAAAGGTATTATTAATGTTATATGGGACTAGGTTGCACACCGCAACAAAGATGAAATCTGGGCACGAGGTGTCAGCAAAAAACAATATGATGGTTTTTATTATTGGAGCGTGAATTGTCTGTGCAGATGTGATATGAAATGTGGGCACGAGGTGCCAAAAAATATATGATGGTTTTTATTATTGGCACGTGAAGTATCCGTGCAGATGTGATATGAAATGTTGGTTCGAGGTGTCGGGGAAAATATGATGATTTAATTATGGGCATGAAGTGTCGTGGAAATATGAAAGTGGGGTGAGACCCGTATTTTATGATTATGAAATGAGGTGTCACATGGTGACTTTTATTTGAAAGGATTATATTCAAAATATTTATTTGGAAGGATTTTATTCAAAATATTATTTGAAAGAATTGTATTCGAAAGATATTTATTTGAAAGAATTATATTTGAAGGATATTTGTTTGAAAGAAGTATATTTGAAATACACTTATTGGAAAGGATTATGTTCTAGAGATTTCTATTGAAAAACTTATAGATGAAAGATGTATATTTTGAAGGGCTTGATTATTGGTTGTACTTCTGTTCATTATTTGTTTGAGCAATATTTATGGAGTTCTTATTTCCAGGCTGTTTACATCACTAGTTGATTATTGTTGCTATCACTGCTATTTGTTTTCTATTATTTTTGTATACTATATTACACAAGTTATTAGACTACTAAGTGTCTTGATTGTACCTCGTCACTACTCCACCAAGGTTAGTCTTGATACTTACTGGGTACCGACTGTGGTTTACTCATACTACACTTCTTAACATTTTTATGCAGAGCCAGGTATTGGAGATATCGGACCCGGACAGAGTTAGAGTGTGATCGCAAGGATTCAAGGTAGAGCTGCTCGGTCGTCGCAGTCCCTTGGAGTCTTTCCATTTTATTATACTGTTAATTATTATTCAAACAATATTGAGTATCCGACCCTTGAGATCATTTCATGTATTCAGTTAGAGTTTGTGACTCAGTAGTACCAGTCTTGGGAATTCGTTGTTGGTTTCGATTATCAATAAAACAAAAAGGCTTGAATTGATGTTATAGTCAACTTACCTAGTCTTAGAGACTAAGTTCCATCACGACGCCTGTTGTAGGATTTTGGATCGTGATAGTCCGTTATGTCATTTATGACTTGTGTGCAAAATTTAAGGTCAATCGGACTTGATTTGATAGGTTTCAGCATCGAATGTAGAAGTTGAAATTTTTTAGTTTTATTAATCTTGAATTGGGGTATGATTCGTGGTTTTAGCATTGTTTTTATGTGATTTAGAGGTTCGAGTAAGCTCGTATAATATTTTAGGACTTGTTGGTGTATTTGGTTGAAGTCCCGGGGGGGAGGGGGGAGGGTGAGTTTTGGATGGTTAACGAATCATTTTTAGTGAATTCACGGGAAAACTTGAGGTAAGTCACTTGTGATATTGTTAGTCGATAATATTGAATTATCATTGAGTATTGCAACTAGATTACGTGTTTTTGAGGTGTAATTAGAGGATTTGGGCCTAGAGATTTGAAAATGATATTTAGGGATTTGAAGGTCGATTTTTTGTCGAAATTTGATTAATTTGGTATGGTTGGACTCGTGGTTTAATGGGCGTCATATTTTGTAACTTTTGTCTGGTTCCGAGACGTGGGCCCAACTGGCAATGTTTTAGTGTAATTTCAAATTTTGTGGAAAAATTAGTATTTTAATACGGAATTATTTCCTATATTTTTTGTTGACTGAATCGAATTAATTGTGACTATATTCGAGCCATTCGGAAGTTGATATGCACATAATGAAATTTCTGGAGCATTATTTAGCTTGCTCGACATTGGAATTGGCTTGTTTGTGTGATGACCCAAAAGGTCATCTTTAAATTAACTTCCTGAGTGGAAATGGGAGCGTATCACTATGGATTTTGTTGTTGGACTCCCACAGACTCAGAGGAAATTCGACGCAGTATGGGTTATTGTGGACAGGTTAACCAAGTCGGCGTTAATTCCAGTGGCAGTTACTTATTCTTCAGAGTGGTTAGCTGAAATTTACATTCGTTAGATTATCCGCCTCCACGATGTGCCCGTGTCTATTATTTCTGATCGAGGTACGCAGTTTATCTCACACTTCTGGAGGGTTGTACAACATGAGTTAGGCACGCGGGTTGAGTTAAGTACAATATTTCATCCACAGATAGACGGACAGTCGAGCACACTATTCAAATATTAGAAGATATGTTTCGCTCTTGTGTTATAGACTTTAGAGGTTCATGGGATCAATACTTGCCACTTGTGGAGTTTGCCTATAATAATAGCTACCAGTCGAGCATTCAGATGGCTCCATATGAGGCATTATATGGAAGGCAATGTTGTTCACCAGTTGGCTGGTTTGAACTAGGAGAGGCTCAGTTGTTGGGTACCAATTTGGTACAAGATGCCTTGGATAAGGTCAAAATTATTTAGGATCGACTTCGCACAACTCAGTCTAGGCAAAAGAGTTGTGCCGACCGTAAGTTTCGTGATATTTCATTCATGGTTGGAGAAAGAGTATTGCTCCGGGTTTCACCTATGAAATGTGTAATGAGATTCAGAAAGAAGGGCAAGTTGAGCCCTAGGTATATTGGACCTTTTGCAATTCTTGAAAGGGTGGGTGAAGTAGCCTACAGGCTTGCACTAACACCTAGTTTATAAGAAGTTCATCAGGTGTTCCATGTGTCTATGTTCCGGAAATATCATGGTGATCCGTCCCATGTGTTAGATTTCAGCTCAGTCCAATTAGACAAGGATCTGACTTACGAAGAGGAGCCGGTAGCAATTCTAGCCCGACATGTCCTACAATTGAGGTCTAAGAGTTATCCTTCAGTTCGGGTGCAATGGAGAGGTCAATCAATTGAGACAGCTACTTGGGAGTCCGAGTCGGACATACGGAGTAAATATCCACACATTTTCACCAGTTGAGGTTGTAACGACCAGGCCGGTCGTTTCGAGAGTTATAGCCCCGTTTCCCCAATTTCTGCTTCTTTATGTGTTATTTATCTGTATTGTTTTGTATCGGGTTGGTTGGTTCGGGTCCGGAGTGGTTTCGGAGTGGAATGAGACACTTAGTCTCTAAAGTAGAAGCTTAAGTTGGAAAAGTCGACCGGATGTTGACCTATGTGTAAACGATCTGGGATTTGAACTTTTTTGTTTGTGTTAGCTCTGTTAGGTAATTTTGGACATAGGAGTGCGTCCGTAATATGATTTGGAGGTCCGTGGTAGAATTAGGCTTGAATTGGCGAAATTGGAAATTTGGTGATTTCCGGTCGGCAGTGGAAAATTTGACATCAGAGTCAGAATGGAATTCCGGGAGTTGGATTAGATTCACAGTGTCATTTGTGACGTGTGTGCAAAATTTGAGGTTATTCAGATGAGGTTTGATAGGTTTCGGCATCGATTGTGGAAGTTTGAGGTTTCAAGTCCATTAAGCTTGAATTGGTGTGCGTTTCATGTTTTTGTTATTGTTTGATATGATTCGAGAGCTCGATTGCATTTGTATGGTATTATAGGACTTGATGGTACCTTTGGTTGAGGTTTCGGAGGCCTCGGGTGTGTTTCGGGGTGCGTTTTGAGCGAGTCCGGGCATTTTCGAAACTCAAGTATGGCCGTGATGCTTTGAATTTCGCGGACCGCATAATTCTGCCGCGGCCACACTCCGGGGAAAAGTTCTGCAGATTTGCGGGTCCGACTTCGGAAGCATATATCTTTTGATCTACAATGGAATTTTGAGATGATTCAAAAACAGAAGTTGTAGCCCTTCGTGTCTAGTGTTCAGAAAGTTATAGAAGTCATCATTTGGGCATCTGTAGAGAAGGTTATGGCCAAAATACTAATGTCTGGTAGTGCAGCCACCAAAAAGTGTGGCCGCATCATTTTTTCGCGACTGCAGGATCTGGGAGGCCCGGCCGCGCGTGGAATTTCGCAGACCGCATAGTGGGAGTTCAGAGGGTGCACTATATAAACGGGGTTTAGGGCATTATTTCACATTTTGAACCTAGGGAGCTAGGTGTGTGGTGATGTTTCGTGGGTTTTTCAAGAAATTCATCGGGATAAGTGATTCTAACTCGAATTTGGTTAATATATATGAATATATCAATGATTTCATCATCTGATTAGTACTTTGAGGTGGAAATTTGGGGAAAATTGTAGAAACTTCATAAAATGAATTTTTGGGATTTGAATGTCGATTCAAAGTCGAAATTGAGTGAAACTAGTATGGTTGGACTCGTGAGTGAATGGGTGTTCGTAATTTGTGACTTTTACCCGATTCCGAGTTGTGGGCCGGGGGGCGGGTTTGAGCCAATTTCGAGTTTTTGGTCTAAATTGGTAGTTTTCTTGTGGAATTCATTCCATTAGCATATATTGATGGTATTGTACTGATTGTGAATAGATTCCGAGCATTTGGAGGCCGAGTCAAGAGGAAAGAGCATCGCGGGGTAGAGATTTGACTGGTTTGAGGTAAGTAACGATTGTAAATCTAGTCCTGAGGGTATGAAACCCTGGATTTCGTATCATTTTATTATTTTAAGGTGACGCACATGCTAGGTGACGGGCGTGTGGGTGTGCAATGTTTTGTATTGTGACTTGGTCCGTCCTGTAACAACTGTAAAGTTGCATATTTTGTTGAAACTATATGATACTTATGTATTTTAAAAAGAGTTTCTGTAAATTGGGCTGAATGCCATGTTTGGGCTCTTGCCAGTGCTATTTGGACCCTTATGGGCCTTTTCTTACTATCCCCTCACTGTTTTCGATTGCAAATTTATACTCAGTCATGGTTATACATGTTTTCTGCATAACTCATTTTTATTACTCTATTGTGATGCATATAAATGTTGTTTTGGACTGAATACCCTATTTTACTGAGAGCCTGAGTGGCTTGAGAGGTTTATGACTGACTGAGGCCGAGGGCCTGATTAGTGAGGATATTTATGGGATCGGGCTGCACGCCGCAACATGTTTGATATAGGCCGAAGGCCTAATTGATTTATGCCATGATTTGGCTTGATATAGCGCTTGGGCTGAAGGAGCTCCTCAGGAGTCGGTACACACCCCCAGTGAGCGCCGGTACCTATTGAGTGCGAGTTCCGAGTGCCAAGTGCCGAGTGTTGAGTGACTGGGAGGTATGCGTGATGGTGAGGTATGCCATAGGGGTTGTTTACGAGTGATTGTGAGGTATGCTTGAGGGGCTGTATACGAGTGACTGTGAGGTTTGACCGAGGGGCTGTTTATGATTTCATTATTTTTGCTTAGCTTGCATTGAGCCTTTGTTTGAAAACTGTTGAAAAATATCTTTAAATGATTTTACTGGAACTGGGTTTAAATGAGATGTTTTGATTCAATCCCTGATTTTAAAAGCATGTGGTATTTTACTGAGATTTTATGATATGAAATTTATATTCTTATTACTCGTCACTGCTGCTCAGTCTTTATTTATTATTGTTACTTACTGAGTTGGCGTACTCACGTTACTCCCTGCACCTTGTGTGCAGATCCAGGTGTAGCTGGACACGATAGCGGTTGTTGACCATTTCGGTTGCAGATTTTCTCGGGGATAGCAAGGTAGCTGCTTGGCAATCGCAGTCCTGCTCTTCTCCCTCTTATCTTCCTTTAGTTGTATTTAGCTATTTTACAGACTATGTTAGTCTCGATATTGTCAGATAAATTGTAGTAGATGCTCATGACTAGTGACACCCCGATGTCGGGCTTTTCTTTCCGCACTTTTGTTTTGATTTGAACTCCTTTACGAAGGGTTTTATGTTAGATAGCCTTGAAATCATCTTTGAAATGAAAATATTGGTTTGTGTTGGAAATGATTTGGCTTGCCTAGTTCCACGATAGGCGCCATCACGACAGGGTTAGTTTGGGTCGTGACAAGTTGGTATCAGAGCCTAGGTTATATAGGTCTCACGAGTCATGAGCGGGTTTAGTAGAGTCTTGCGGATCGGTATGGAGATTTCTGTACTTATCTTCGAGAGGCTGCAGAACCTTTAGGAAACTCCACATTCTTGAATTCTTGATGTGCGAATCTATTGATTCTAGTAACTAAACATCTGTTATTTCATTCTCTCACAGATGGTGAGGACTCGTGCTACCGGTCAGGAGGGCCAGCCACCAGTACCACAGCCAGGGCCGCGAGAGGCCGAGGCAGCGATAGAGGCCGTAGTAGGGGCAGAGGTGTAGCCTGCACCGCAGCTGGGGCAGTACCTGAAGATCCACCAGTTGTCCTAGATCGAGAACAGATTCCAGATGTTAATGCACCCGCTCAGGCACCACCTGTGCCTATTGTGATTCCAGGCCTTCAGGAGGCCCTAGCTCAGATTCTGACAGTGTGTACCAGCCTTGCACAGGTGGTCTCTATCTCGACGGCCACAGCCACTTCTCGGGTTGGGGGAGGCACAGGCACTCAGACTCCCGTCGCTTGCACATGCAGGTTGTTCAGGGACTCCAGACACTGAGGGCACCACCAGCCCAGTCAGTTGCGGCTGCACAAGATTATGTGGTTCCTGCTATGCCTGAGGATGATCATCATAGGTTGTAGAGGTTAGGGAGACTTCATCCACCACCTTTCAGTGGCACAGAGAGAGAGGATGCTCAGGACTTCTTGGACAGGTGTCAGAGGATACTCCGTACAGTTGGTATTCTATAGACTTGTGGTGTCTCATTCACTACTTTTTAATTTTTCGGGGCTGCACTCAAATGGTGGGAGACTTACGAGAGGCGTAGGCCTGTTGGCGTAACACCCCTTACATGGCAGCAGTTCTCCGTGGTCTTTTTGGAAAAGTTCATACCTCGGTCCCGCAGAGAGGAGTTGCGCATATAGTTTGAGTGGCTTTGCCAGGATGATATGTCTGTGATGCAGTATGAGATGTGATTCTTGGAGTTGGCCCGACATGCTATCTGGTTGGTTCCCACGGACAGGGAGAAGATTATGAGGTTTATTGATGGTCTCACTTTTCAGCTACAGTTGCTTATGACCAGAGAAAGGGTGTCTGGTGCTACCTTTGATGAGGTTGTCGACATTGCTCGGTAGATTGAGATAGTTTGCGGTCAGGAGATGGTTGAGAGGGAGGCCAAGAGGTCTAGTGGTCAGGGTGGATTCAGCGGTGCTCCTTTTGGGGGTCAACTCCAGCACGGTAGAGGTCGTCATTTCAAACAGGCTCAGTCAGCTCGGCCATTTCACCGTGGTGCATAATCTGGCCATGGATCTCACAGTTATCAGTAGGGCCATTAATCTCTTGGTGCCATTATAGCGTAGAGTTCTTTACGTGCTCCATCGAGTCAGAGTTCGTCTATGTCAGGTCCTTTTGGTAATCATCTCGGTGCTCGGGGGTCATTTCAGTTCCCGCCACCAGCACCAGGGAGTTGTTTTGAGTATGGGGAGTTTGGGCATATATGGAGGCAGTGTCCTCGTCATCGTGGAGGTCTATCTCAGCAGAGGATTCATCATTCGACTTCAGCACCAGTTACTTCACCACCCGCCCAGTCAGCTCGGGATGGAGGTCAGTCATCTAGGGGTCGCCCTAGAGGGGGAGGAAGATCAGGGGGTGGCCAGGCCCATTTCTATGCCCTCCTTGCTAGACCGGATGCTATTGCTTTATATGTTGTGATTACAGGTATTGTCTCTGTTTGTCACAGAGATGCCTCCGTATTATTTGACCCTGGTTCTACGTATTCATATGTTTTGTCGTATTTTCCCCATTTTCTGGATATGCCCCGTGAGTCTTTAGTTTTATTTGTTCATGTATCTACTCCTGTGGGCGATACTATTGTTGTGGACCGCACATATCGGTCATGTGTGGTGACTATTGGGGTTCTGGAGACCCAAGTGGACATTTTGCTGCTTAATATGGTTGACTTTGATGTGATATTGGGTATGGATTGGTTATCTCCATGTCATGTTGTTGTAGATTATCATGCAAAGACCGTGACATTGGCGATGCCAGAATTTCCAAGGGTTGAGTGGAGTGGTTCTGTAGATTATGTACCTAGTAGGGTGATTTCATATTTGAAGGCTCGGCGTATGGTTGAGAAGGGTTGTCTGTCTTATTTGGCTTTTGTGAGGGATGTTAGTGCAGACACTCCTACCATTGATTATGTTCCGGTGGTACGTTATTTTCTGGATGTGTTTTCTGTAGACCTACCGGGTATGCCGCCTGACAGGGATATTGACTTTGGTATTGATTTGGTGCGGGGCACTCAGCCCATTTCTATTCCAACGTATCGTATGGCGTCGGCGGAGTTGAAGGAGTTGAAAGAACAGCTTCAGGAACTTCTTAATAAGGGGTTTATTTGGCCTAGTGTGTCACCTTAGGGTGCACTGGTTCTATTTGTGAAGAAGAAGGATGGTTCCATGAGGATGTGCATTGATTATAGGCAGTTGAACAAGGTCACAGTCAAGAACAAGTACTCTTTACCTCGGATTGATAATTTATTTGACCAGCTTCAGGGAGCGAGAGTGTTCTCCAAGATTGATTTGAGGTCCAGTTATCATCAGCTGAAGAATCGAGATTCGGATATCCTTAAGATAGCTTTCAAGACCCTGAGTTCTTAGTGATGTCTTTGGGCTGACCAATGCCCCAGCAACGTTCATACATTTAACGAATAATGCATTCCAGCCCTACTTGGACTCATTCATTGTTGTATTCATTGATGGCATCCTGGTGTACCCTCGTAGCCAGGAGGAGCACGCTCAGCATTTGAAGATTGTATTACAGAGATTGAGGGAGGAGAGGTTTTATGCAAAGTTCTCCAAGTGTGCGTTTTGGCTCAGTTCGGTAGCATTCTTGGGACATGTGGTGTCCAGTGAGGGTATTCATGTGGATCCGAAGAAGATAGAGGTGGTGCAGAGTTGTCCTAGACCGTCTTCAGCCACGGAGATCAGGAGCTTCCTTGGTGGGAATCACTTACCATATATAATCCAAGTACTTAACTTGAAATAGGTGGGAATCACTTACCTTGACATAGATGATGAATATGGAGCTCCGAAATCGCTCCAAGACCGGCCCCCATGGAGGAAATGAAGTGAAAATGGCCAAAAATCCTGTTTTAAAACAACTCACTGCGCAGTTCAACCCTCCTTCGCGAACGCGGAAATCCCCTCGCGGTCGCGAAGGCCAAACCTGAACGGCCTTTAATTTTACTCTTCGCGTTCACGATCCAAGCCACGTGTTCGCAAAGATCCAGGCTCCACCTCTTCGCGTTCGCGGTTGGAGCTCCGCGTTCGCGAAGGCTAAATGGCTCCAGGCCCAGGCCCCTCTTTCCTTCTACGCGTTCGCGATTCCCCACTCGCGTTCGTGTAGGTTCCTCAAGTTCTTCGCCGCGTTCGCGCCTCAGCCTTCGCATTCACGAAGGCCAATCTCAACTGCCCCACAATTTTCCTTCGTGTTCACAAATAAGGACACCAGACACCAGCAACAGCAGTTCTTAAGCAGCTCCAAATGATCTGAAACCACCCCGAAACACACCCGAGGCCCCCGTGACCCCATCCAATCATACAACCCAGTCCCATAACATAACACAAACTTGCTCGAGACCTCAAATCACATCAAACAACATCGAAATCATGAATCACACCCCAATTCAAACTTAATGAACTTTGAAACATCAACATCTACAATCGATGCCGAAACTTATCAAATCACGTCCGATTGTCCTCAAATTTTGCACACAAGTCGCATTTGACATTACGGAACTACTCCAACTTTCGGAATCGGATTTCTACCCCGATATCAAAAAGTTCACTTCCGGTCAAACTTCTTAAAAACCTTTAAATTTCTAATTTTAGCCAAATGACTCAAAAATGACCTACGGACCTCCGAATCCACTTTCGGACGCGCTCCATATACTAGAATCACCATACTGAGCTATTACCAGACTCAAAATCCCAAACGGACATTGATAACATTGAAATACACTTCAATCCAAATTTATTAAATTCTTCCAAAATGCCAACTTCCATAATAGGCGCTGAAACACTCTCGGGTCATCCAAAACTCAATCCGGACATATGCCCAAGTCCGAATTTATCATACGAACCTGTTAGAACCTTCAAATCCTGATGCTGAGATTGTTTACTCAAAAATCCAACCTTAGTCAATTCTTCCAACTTAAAGCTTCCGAAATAAAAAATTTCTTTTCAAATCAACTCTGAATTTCTAAAATTTCAATTCCGACTATGCGTACCAGTCACAATACCTGAAGTGAAGCTGCTCATGGAATCAAACTACTGAATGACGCGCTAGATCTCAAAACGAACGGTCGGGTCCATACATCCTAAATATTGAATTATATTTACGGCAATATGTATTCTTGCACGAACAACTGTATGTTGCACTTTCAAGAGGGACATCAAGATCGACAATAAGAATTTTTGTTAAGGAAAAGCAACCAAAGCATTAGAAGGAAACATACACAAAACAATATTGTCCACAAAGAAGTGTTCGTTAAGATACCATCACATTAAATACTTTTAAACTATAATACATAATTATCTAACTAACATGACAAAATTGATCATTTGTGTAAGTTTTGACGATGTCCTTTTTTTAAAATTCAAGCATTATGCTAATGTAATAATATTTTTTGGTATTTAGATGATTGTTGTATTATTATACATAAAATTTATCTCGTTAATTAAATTTTATTGTTTTTTCATATAAATAAATATTTGAATCATCACGTGTCATTATTAATGTGCAACGCAAGTTCATAGATATATATATATATATATATTATAAATAAAAAACTTCAATTTTATTCACAATATTAATTATATCATCTGTGCTAGCAAATAATATAGTAATATTTAATTTGGACTAATAACTAAATTTATTTGACTAATTAAATACTTTAATTTAATTATCAAATAATAAAGTAATTAATCCTTTAGCAAAGATCAAAACACTCGTTAGTGTGCGACCCCATAGGTTCAATACTATGACGATATCAGGTCAAAGGAAACTCGATATCCCTTCCATCTTGATCAATCACCAATTCTACAAGTATTTAATCGTACCTGATATCCTTTCAACTATCATCGTAGGGTCATAGGTGTCTAGTATCAAAGCACAATAAATAATTTGCCAATTACTATGACGATATCAGGTCAAAGGAAACTCTTACATCACATTCTTCAAGAGAATATCCTATTGACAGTTTATGGTAATTCTAACCATTAGGAACTATCCAATGAGTCGGTTCAATGATAATATCTCCATATGCATCATCTATATTTGTGATTTAGTTAATGAGATAAACTAATCTTTATCCCATAAAGACGATCACATAAATATTGACCTAACCGGATTACTAATGTCCAAATTAATTGTAACGACTCGGCCGGTCGTTTGAGAGTTGTAGCCCCATTCCCCTATTTACTACTCATTCTGTACTTTATAAGTGTATTGTGACTTCCCGGGGTAGTCAGTTCGAGTCCGAATAGATTTCGAAATGAATTGAGACACTTAGTCTCAAGGTTGAAAATTTAAGTTGAAAGGTTGACCGGATATTGACTTATGTGTAAACGACCCCCGGAATGGAGTTTTGATGATTCCAATAGCTTTTTGCGGTGATTTTAGACTTAGGAACATGTCCAAAATATTATATGGAAGTCCGTAGTGGAATTTGACTTGAAATAGCGGAAGTTGAAGTTTTGGGAAGTTTGACCGAGGAGTTGACTTTTTGATATCGGGGTCAGAATCTAGTTATGAAAGTTTTTATAGCTCCGTTATGTCATATATGACTTGTGTGAAAAATTTGAGGTCAATCGGAATTAATTTGATAGGTTTCGGCAACGAATGTAGAAATTGAAAATTCGTAAGTTCCTTAAGCTTGAATTGGGGTATGATTCGTGGTTTTAGCATTGTTTTATGTGATTTGAAGTTTCAACTAAGTGCATATGATATTTTAGGACTTGTTGGTGTATTTGGTTGAGGTCCCGAGGGCCTCGGGTGAGTTTCGGATGGTTAACGGATCAAAACTTGGACTTAAAGAACTGCTGGAATTTTTCTACTGGAAATCGAAGGCAGCGCCTGGACAGAAACTTTAAGTTATAAAATGGGGTGCTTCGTCCCATTTTCTATTTTTGACAAATTAAAGCTTGGGGAGAGGCGATTTTTGAGAGATTTGCAAGGAAAAATATCGGGGTAAGTGATTCTAACTCGGATTTGGTCAATATACACGAATATATCATTGTTTTCATCGTTTAATTAGTGTTTTGAGATGGAAATTTGGGGAAAATGAGGAAGAGTTCTTGGAATAGAATTTTGAGGTTTCGAATCGGATTTTGTTATCGTATTTGAGTAAATTTGGTATGGTTAGACTCGTGAGTGAATGGGCTTTCGGGTTTTGTGACTTTTGTCAGATTTCGAGACGTGGGCTCGGGGGCCGGGTTTGAGCCGATTTCGGATTTTTGGCTATAATTTTGTATTTTCTTGTGGAATTGATTCCTTTAGCTTATATTGATTGTACTATACTGTTTGTGGCTAGATTCAGGATGTTTGGATACTAATTCATGAGGCAAAGTCATAGCGGAGTAAGAAATTACGCGATTTCTTCTAAACTTAGTTTTGAGGGTATAAATCCCTGAAATTTCGTGTTATGTGAATTGTTCGGAGATGACGCACATATTAGGTGACGGGTGTGTGGGCTTGCATCATGGAAATTGTGACTTAAATTGATTTCGTGGAGTTTCATAATTAAATAAATGACATTATCCACATATCCTCCACGTGTTAGATAAATTGAGTTGAGACTCATATTAAAGATCATGTTTAGGCTGCACAACGATATATTTTGGAACCCACATGGGTCGTATTGTTGTTGAATTATTGTTTAAATTACAATTTTTGTACTCAGTCACATCTCTCACTTACATATCATATCTCAGTCTCTGTTGACATTCTTTGATACTTCATATCATCATATCAGGTTGATTCTTCATGTTATTGAGAGCCCGAGAGACTGGAGGTTTTGAGTGGTAGTTATGTTTATTTATTTATGCCTCGATCTAGCTATTATAGCGCTTGGGCTGAAGGATCCCCTCCGGAGTATGCACCCCTACAGTAAGCGTAGTTGGTGTGTGTGTGTGTGTGTGTGTGTGTATATATATATATATATATATGGGATGGATCTTCCCCGGGCATAGATCTTGCCATAGATATATATATTGAGGGATGGGTCTTCCCTGGGCATGGATCTTGCCCGAAGCATTTATATTGAGGGATGTATTTTCCCTAGACATGGATCTTGTCTGAATCATTGATATTCGAAGATGGATCTTCCCATGGGTTGGACTAGCCTTATACAACTGAGTGACTGATCGTCAGTTGATGGATATACATATATATTTGGGATAGATCTTCCCTGGGCTGGATTGGCCATATACAGTACTGAGTGATTGAGTATTTTAGATTGTGAGTACATGGAGTTTTCACTAAGGTGCATCACAGGTTAATTGTTGAACTTGAAAGCATGCCTACATTTCTGTATTGTTATTTCTATATCGGACTGTTCCTCTTGAGCTCATCACTACTTTCAGCCCAAAGGTTAGTCTTGTTACTTATTGAGTTGGTTGTACTCATACTACACTCTGCACCTCGTGTGCAGATCCAGGTGCTCCCGGATATGGTGGCTACTATATTTTAGAGTTTATTTTGTTGGAGACTATCAAGGTAGTTGTTTGGCGTCCACAGACTTTGACTCCCTTCATTTTAGTTATTGTACTGTTCTATATTTTCAGACTGTGATTTTATCAGTCAAACTTTGTATTCATTTATATGCTCATGTACTCAGTCACACCGAGTTTTCTTTTTGGAGTGTTTATATATGTATTTTTGATATTTCTTCCTCTGAATTTAATTATTATGTTTCAAACTTAAAAGATATGGTGTTTTATTGAGATTGTCGGGTTGCCTAGTATCGAGATAGGCGCCATCACGATTGGTGAGATTTTGGGTTGTGACAAGTTGGTATTAGAGCATAGGTTACATAGGTCTCATGAGTCATGACCAATTTTAGTAGAGTCTTATGGATTGGTACGGAGACGTATATACCTATCTTCGAGAGGTTGCAGAACCCTTAGGAAAAATTTACCTTCTTGTACTCTGTCGTGCGAATTTGTTGATTCTGGAAACTAAATTTCTATTATTCTATTCTCTCACAGATGGTAAGGACACGTAATACCAGATCGGATGGTCAGCCACCATTGTCACCAGTTAGGGCTGCGAGAGGTCGGGGCCGTGATAGAGGCTAGGGCCAAGGTAGAGATCAAGGTGTAGCTAGTACAGCAGTTGGAGCAGCACCTGTAGCACCACCAGTTACTCCAGCTCAGAAGCATATTCTAGATATAGTAGAGCCAACAGGACCAACTCAGGAACCAGCTGTGCCCATTGTGATTCCAGGCCTTCAAGAGGCTCTGGCCCAGATATTGACAATTTGCACTGGCCTTGCTCAGGTGGTTTCGACTTAGGTCGCACCTGCCACTTCTCAGGCCGGGGGAGGTACTCATACCTCTATTGTCCGTACTCCAGATCAGGTAGTGCTGGGACTTCAGATATCGGGGGCACTGCCAGTCCAGCCAGTTGCAGCTGCTCAGGCCCCGGTAGTCCCCATTATGCCAGATGATGAGCAGAGGAGACTTGACAGATTTGGGAGGCTTCGACCTCCATCATTTAGAGGTGCTGAGTCAGAGGATGCTCAGGGTTTTCTAGATAAGTGCCAACGGATGCTTCAAACAACGGGTATTCTAGAGACCAGTGGGGCCTGGTTCACTACTTTTCAGTTTTCTGGTGTTGCCTTCAAATGGTAGGAGGTTTATGAGAGGCGTAGGTCGATCAGTGCAGCACCACTTATATGACGGGAGTTCTCTATTCTCTTTTTTGTAGAAGTTTTTGCCGCAATCTCGCAGAGAGGATCTGCGCAGATAGTTTGAGCAGTTACGTCAGGATGGCATGTCTGTGACGCAGTACGAGATGAGATTTTTTGAGTTGGCTCGTCACGCAGTTTGGTTGGTTCCCACTGATAGGGAGAGGACTAGGAGGTTCATTTATGGCCTCACATATCAGTTGCGGTTACTTATGACTAGGGAGAGGGTATCTAGTGCCACTTTTGACGAGGTGGTTGACATTTCTCTGCAGATATAAGTGGTCCGTAGCTAGGAGCGTGGTAAGAGGGAGGCTAAGAAGCCTCGAGGTTTGGCCGGTTATGGTAGGGTACCTTCTGGAGGGCAGTCCTACCACAGCAGGGGTCGTCCTTATAGACACGCTCAAACGGGTCGTCCAGTTCACCGTGGTGCATCATCCAATTATGGTTCGTACAGTTCTCATCAGGGTCAGTCATCTCTTAGTGCACTTCTAGCCCAGAGTACGCCATGTGCTCCTTCTGGTAGTTATTCTGGTTCTCGAGGTCCGCCTCAGAACTTACCAAACTTTTCAAAGAGGGGGTGCATTGAGTGTGGAGACTTGGTCCACATAAAGAGATGTTGTCCCCACCTTACGCGAGGTCTAGTTCAGCAGAGGAGTCATGTTATGACTTCTGCACCAGTAGCTCCACCACCTGCCCAGCCAGCTCGGGGTGAGGCTCAGTCAGCTAGGGGTCGCCCAAGAGGGGGAGGCCGATCAGGTGGCGGTCAGGCCCGATTCTATGTTTTTCCTGCCAGACCAGATGTTGTTGCTTCGGATGCAGTAATCACAGGTATTGTCTCAGTGTGCCACAGGGATGCTTCTATATTATTTGAACCTGGTTCCACTTATTTGTATATATCATCGTATTTTACTCATTACCTGGATATGCCCCGTGAGTCCTTAGTTTCACATGTTCGTGTATCTATGCCGGTGGGCGATACTATTATTATGGAGCGTGTATATCGGTCGTGTGTGGTAACTATTGGGGGACTGGAGACTAGATTTGATCTCTTATTGCTCAATATAGTTGATTTTGATGTAATCCTGGGTATGGATTGGTTGTCTCCATATCATGTTATTCTGGACTGTCACGCAAAAACTGTGACGTTGGCGATGTCGGGGTTGTCGAAGGTCGAATTTCTTATTTGAAGGCCCGACGTATGGTTGTGAAGGGGTGTTTGTCATAATTGGCCTTTGTGAGAGATGTTGATCCAGATACTCCTCCTGTTGATTCAGTATCGTAGTATGAGACTTTTCGGATGTATTTCCTGTAGACCTACCGGGTATGCCACCCGATATGTATATTGATTTCGGTATCGACTTGGTGCTGGGCACTCAGCCCATTTCTATTCCTCTGTATCGTATGGCACCAGCTGAGTTGAAAGAGCAACTTCAGGAACTCCTTGATAAGGGGTTTATTAGGCCTAGTATGTCACCTCGGGGTGCACCGATTTTGTTTGTGAAAAAGAAAGATGGTACTATGCGGATGTGCATTGATTACAGGCAACTGAACAAGGTTACAATCAAGAATAAATGTCGTGTATTGATGACTTATTTGACCAGCTCCAAGGAGCGAGGGTATTTGTAACGACCCGGCCAGTCGTTTCGAGAATTGTAGCCATGTTCCCCCTTTTCTGCTCACTTTTGTACTTCACTGTTGCTTTATGACTTATCGAGTTAGTTGGTTCGGGTCCGGAGAGAATTTAGAGTGACTTGAGACATTTAGTCTCTTAATTGAAAGCTTAAGATGGAAAAGTCGACCGGATGTCGACTTATGTATAAATGACCTCAGATTGGAATTTTGATGGTTCCTTTATCTCCGTAGGGTGATTATGGACTTAGGAGTGTGTACGGATTGTAATTTGGAGGTCGGGAGTAGAATTAGGCTTGAAATAGAGAAAGTTGGAATTTTGGAAAGTTTGATCGGTAGTGGACTTTTTTATATCGGGGTCGGATTCCGATTCCGGAAGTTGCAGTAGATTCGTGGGGTCATTTCTGACTTGTGTGCAAAAATTGAGGTCAATTGGACGTGATTTGATAGGTTTCGGCGTCGTTTATAAAAATTGGAAGTTTCAAAGTTCATTAGGCTTGAATCTATGTGTGATTCATGTTTTTAGTGTTGTTTGATATTATTTGAAGACTTGACTAAGTTCGTATGATGTTTTAAGACTTGTGGGTATGTTTGGTTGAGGTCCCGGGGGACTCGGGTTGATTTCGGGTGGTTAACGGACCAAGGTTCGAAGTTGAAGAATTGCTGAAGGTTTGCAACAGCTGGTGTAATCGCACCTGCGGATTGGGAACCGCAGATGCAAACTCGCAGAAGTGAGAAAAGTGACCGCAGAAGCAACCGGGAAGTATTTGGGCAGGGGATACAGATGCGGACTTGTGGGCACAGAAGCGGGCGGACGGGCGCAGGGGCGGGCAGGTGTGATGCAATTTTCCGCACGTATGGAGACGCAGATACAGTCCAAGGCTTGCAAAAGCGGAGGCAGCTGGACTAAGTGACTTTCGCAGATGTGGTGTGTTCACGGCAGAAGCAGGACCGCGGATGCGGAAAAATGGTCGCATGTGCAAAAGGGGTCTGGGCAAAATGTTTAAAAATGAGAGTTTCGCGATTTTGGCTTCATTTAAACCTTTTGAGCTCGGATTATGGAGATTTTGAGAGGGCTTTTCAAGTGGAATTCTTGAGGTAAGATCCTTGCGTCCATTTTTCTTCAATGATTATGTTTCCTCACTGATTTTACACCTAGTGTGAGTTTTTGAGGTGAAATTTGGGGGTTTGAGGCTAGGGATTTAGAAAGTGTACTTTGGGGATTTGAATGACCATTTGGTGTCGGATTTTGGTAAATTTGGTATGGTTAGACTCGTAAGTGAATAGGCTTTCGGATTTTGTGACTTTTGTCGGATTTTGAATCTTGGGCCCGGGGGCTAGGTTTGGGCTAATTTCGGATTTTGGCTATAATTTCGCATTTTTCTTGTGGAACTGATTCCTTTAGCCTATATTGATTGTATTGTACTGCTTGTGGCTAGATTCGGGATGTTTGGAAACCGATTCGAGAGGTAATGGAATTTTGGAGTAGAGTTTATCCCGGATTGAGGTAAGTAACATTTTCAAACTTGGATGTGAGGATTCGAAACCCCGAATTTTGTGTTATGTGATTGGTATTGAGGTGAAGCATATGTCAAGTGACGGGCGGCAGGCGTGCACCATGAGAATTGTGACCTGGTTCACTCCATGGCACTGTAGAGTGGTTCTATATTGTTGATATCCGCATTTTCATCATGTGATAAAGTAATTCAGCTGTCGATCATGCTAGATATAATGTTTAGGCTTTATGTCGGTACTGTTGGGACCTATAGTGATCGTTTCTTGCTGTCATCTTACTGATTTCATTGATATTTCGTACTCAGTCATATTCATTCATTTCATATCATATCTCAATCTCAGTTGTTATTTATTGATACATCATATCATTATTTCGGGCTAGTTTTCATGATATTGTGAGCCTGTGAGTGAGACTAGAGAGATTTATGATTGAGTGAGGTCGAGAGCCTGATTATGAGTGTCAGTTGTGGGATCGGGCTGCATGCCACAGCGGTTATACTGAATTATGATACCGTTTGGGCTGAAGGAGCCCCTCCTGAGTTTGCACACACGCCCAATGAGCGCAGTTGATATTATTGAGGGATGGATCTTCCTTTGACATGGATCTTTTCCGAAGTACTATATATAACTGGAGATGGATCTTCTCCACGGGCTGGATTTGCCCTACTCGGTACTGGGTGACTGATGGTCAGTGATTTATATATTCCAGGATGGATTTTCCCTGGGCTGTTTGGTCCATATACAGTATCAAGTGATTGAGCATTTGAGAGCGTGAGCACATGAGGTTGTCGGCATGGTGCATCACATACAACATGTGCATTGACATGTACAAGTAGAGGAATTTTATGCTTCATATCGTTCAGGTTTGATCTATTTTACAATTTTGAGTTATCTAATTAACTTGAAAGCATACCTCTGCATTATTATTTCTATATTATATTGTGTCGATTGAGTTCGTCACTACTTTCAGCCCATGGTTTAGGTTTGTTACTTACTGAGTTGGTTGTACTCAAGTTACACCCTGCACCTTGTGTGCAGATCCAGGTGATGTCGGTAACGGCGGCTGCTGATCGAGGAGACAAGATCTCGGAGACTATCGAGGTAGTTGCATGGCGTTCGCACGCCTTGACTCTCCTTCATTATCTTTATTTGTACTTTAATTTTTTACTCATTAGACATTGTAGTAGACTGTATTCTGACACAAATGCTCATGTACTCGGTGACACCCCTATTTTAGGATAGATTATATTGTGTTGCGAGTTTATTTCTGTTCCAAAAAGGGTTTTCTTAAATATCAATTGCTTTCGTCTATATTTTCAAAGCTTTTACTGTGTTAATATTGTTGAGTAGTGGCTTGCCTAGTTCCACGATAGGCGTCATCATGACGATTGGCTTTTTTGTGGTCGTGACAAGCTGGTATCAGAGCCTAGGTTACATGGGTCTCACGAGTCATGAGCAGGTTTAGTAGAATCTTGCGGATCGGTACGGAGACGTCTGTACTTATCTTCGAAAGGTTGCCGAACCCTTAGGAAATTTCACATTTTTGTATTCTTGTCGTGCAGATTGTTGATTCCAGTAACTAAACTTTTGTTATTCTATTCTCTCACAGATGGTGAGGACACGTACTACTGGGCAGGATGAACAGCCACCAGTACCATCAGTTAGGGCCGCGAGAGGCCGAGGTCGCGGTAGGGGCAGGGGTGCAGCTAGGACAGCACCTGCAGACCCACTAGTTGCTCCAGCTTAGGAGCAGGTACCCGATACAGTTGAGCTAGTGGGTCCAGCTCAGGCACCAGCTGTGCCCATTGTGATTCCAGGCCTTCAGGAGGTCTTAGATCAGATTTTAACTATTTGCACTGGCCTAGCTTAGGTGGTTTTGGCTCAGGCCACACCTACCACTTCTCAGGCTGGGGGAGGTACTCATACCTCCATTGCCCATACTTCAGATTAGGAAGTGCAGGGACTTCGGATACCATGGGAATCACCAGCCCAGTCGGTTGCAGCTGCTCAAGCCTCGGTAGTCCCCGTTATGGCAGACGATGAGCAGAGGAGGCTTGAGATATTTGGGAGGCTTCGACCTCCATCATTTAGTGGTGCTGAGTCAGAGGATGCTCATGGCTTTCTGGATAGGTGCGAGCGGATGCTTCTAACAATAGGTATTCTGGAAACCAGTGTTCATATCGTAGTCTCGCGGAGAGGAGCTGCGCAGATAGTTTGAGCAAATTTGTCATGATGGCATGTTTATGACGCAGTACGAGATGAGGTTTTCTAAGTTGGCTCGTCACGCAGTTTGGCTAGTTCCTACTGATAGGGAGAGGATTCGGAGGTTCATCGATGCCCTCACATATCAGTTGCAGTTGCTTATGACTAGATAGGGTAATTGGTGCTACTTTTGATGAGGTAGTCGACATTGCTCAGTAGATAGAGATGGTACGCAATCAGGAGCAGGTTGAGAGGGAGCCGAGAGGCCTCATGGACCAGGTGATTTCAGCGGTGTTCCTTCAGGGGGTCAGTTATACCGCATCAGGGGTCGTCCTTACAGGCACACTCAGACGGGTCGTCCAGTTCACTGTGGTACATCATCCAGCCATGGTACATATAGTTATCATCAGGACCAATCATCTCTCAGTGCCCTACCAGCTCATAGTTTGTCCCATGCACCTTCAGTTCAGGGCTCATCGGCACCGGTTTCTTCTAGCGGGTATTTTGGTGCTTGGGGCTCCTTCCAGTCCCCACTACCATTCGCAGGAAGGGTTGTTTCGAGTGTGGAGATATGGGTCACATCAAGAGGTATTGTCCCCGCCTTACGGGAGGTCCATCTCAGCAGAGGAGTCAGCCTACGACTTTAGCTCCCGTTACTTCACCACTCGCTCAGCCAGTTCGGGGTGGAGCTTAGTCAGCTAGGGGTCGCCATAGAGGGGGAGGCCGATCAGGTGGTGGTCAGGCCCGATTCTATGCTATTCCTACCAGAGCAGATGTTGTTACTTCAGACGCAGTGATCACAGGTATTGTCTCAATTTACCACAGGGAGCCCTCTGTACTATTTGACCTTGATTCAACTTATTCGTATGTCTCATCATAATTTGCTCATTATTTGGATATGCCTCGTGAGTCCTTAGCTTTATCTGTTCATGTATCTATGCTGGTGGGCGATACTATTATTATGGAATATGTATATCGGTCATGTATAGTGACCATTGGGAGTCTGGAGACTAGAGTTGACCTCATATTGCTTAGTATGGTTGATTTTGACGTGATATTATGTATGTATTGGCTTTCTCCATGTCATATTGTTCTAGATTGTCATGCCAAGACAGTGACATTGGCGATGCTGGGGTTGCTAAGGATTGAGTGGAGAGGTTATCTAGACTATGTCCCCAGTAAAGTGATTTCATATTTGAAGGCCCAACGGATGGTTGGGAAGGGTTGTTTATCTTACTTGGCCTTTGTGAGGGATGTTAGTGCTGATGCTCCTACTATTGATTATGTTCCAGTGGTGTGGGAATTTTCGGAGGTGTTTCCTGCAAACTTGCCGGGCATGCCGCCTGATAGGGATATTGACTTCGGTATTGACTTTGTGTCGGGCACTCAGCCTATTTCTATTCCACCATATCACATGGCACCAGCTGAGTTGAAGGAATTGAAGGAACAACTTCAGGAACTCCTTGATAAGGGGTTTATTAGGCCTAGTGTGTCGCCTTGGGGTGTACCAGTGTTTTTTGTGAAGAAGAAGGATGGTAATATGAGAATGTGGATTGATTATAGGCAGTTGAACAAAGTTACAATCAAGAAAAGGTACCCCTTACCGCGTATTGATGATCTATTTGACCGTCTTCAGGGAGCAAGGGTGTTCTCCAAGGATGATTTGAGGTTTGGGCATCACCAGTTGAAGATTTGGGACTCGGATATTCTTAAGACAGCTTTCATGACCCGTTATGGTCATTATGAGTTCCTTGTGATGTCTTTGGGGCTGACCAATGCCCCAGCAGCGTTCATGCATCTGATGAATAGTATGTTTCATCCTTATCTCGACTCGTTTGTTATTGTATTCATTGATAATATCCTGGTGTACTCTTGTAGCCAGGAAGAGCATGCCCAATCTGCGGATTGTGTTGCAGCAGTTGAGGGAGGAAAAGCGTTATGCCAAGTTCTCCAAGTGTGAGTTTTGGCTTAGTTCAGTGGAATTCTTGGGGCATGTGGTGTCTAATGAGGGTATTCAGGTGGATACGAAGAAGATAGAGGCAGTTCAGAGTTGGCCCAGGCCGTCCTCAGCTATATAGATTCAGAGCTTTCTTGGCTTGGCAGGTTATTATCGTCGCTTCGTGGAGGGATTCTCATCTATTGAGTCGCCCTTGACCAAATTAACCCAAAAAGGTGCTCCTTTCAGGTGGTCGGATGAGTGTGAGGAGAGCTTTCAGAAGCTCAAGATTGCCTTGACCACAACTCCAGTTCTATTTTGCCTTCAGCTTCAGGCTCTTATACAGTATACTGTGATGCTTCTCAAATCGGTATTGGGTGTGTCTTGATGCATGAGGGTAGCTTCCATCGTTCATGCATTGAAGATTTGGAGGCATTATCTCTATGGTGTGTCTTGTGAGGTGTTTATGGATCATCGAAGTCTCCAGCACTTGTTCAAAAAAAAGGATCTAAATTTGAGGCAGCGGAGGTGGTTGGAGATGCTAAAGGACTACGATATCACCATTACGTATCATCCCAGGAAGGCCAGTGTGGTGGATGATGCCTTGAGTAGGAAGGCAGTGAGTATGGGTAGTCTTACTTTTGTTGCCGTTGAAGAGAGAGCTCTTGTAGATGATGTTCAGGCTTGGGCCAACCGGTTTGTGAGATTGGATATTTCAGAGCCCAGTCAGGTTCTCACTTGTGTGGTTCCTCGGTCTTCCTTATTTGATCGCATCAGAGAGCGCCAATATGATGATCCTCACTTGCTTGTCCTTAAGGACAGGGTTCAGCACGGTGATGCCAGGGATGTGACTATTGGGGATGATGGGGTGTTGAGGACGCAGGGTCGGATTTGTGTTCCCAATGTGGATAGGCTACGTGAGTTGATTCTTGAGGAGGACCACAATTCGAGGTATTCCATTCATCCAGGTGCTGCGAAGATGTATCAGGACTTGAGGCAGCACTATTGGTGGAGGAGAATGAAGAAGTATATAGTGGGGTTTGTATCTCGGTGCCTTAACTGTTAACAAGTGAAGTATGAGCATCAAAGACCGGGTGGATTGCTTCAGAGGTTAGAGATTCCATAGTGGAAGTGGAAGCGGATCACCATGGATTTTGTAGTAGGGCTCCCACGGACTTCGAGGAATTCGATGTTATTTGGATGATTATGGATCGGCTGACCAAGTCTGCACACTTTATTCCAGTGGGTACTACTTATTCTTCAGATCGGCTGGCTGAGATTTACATCCGAGAGACTGTTCGCCTTCACGGTGTACCAGTTTTCATCATTTCAGATAGAGGCACGCAGTTTACATTGCAGTTTTGGAGAGCTATACAGGGAGATTTGGGCACTCAGGTTGAGTTGAGCACAACATTTCACCCTCAGACGGACTGACAGTCCAAGCATACTATTCAGATATTGGAGGACATGCTACACACTTATGTCATTGATTTTGGGGGTTCTTGGGATCCGTTTATGCCACTCGCGGAGTTTGCCTACAACAACAGCTACCAGTTGAGCATTCAGATGGATCCGTATGAGACTTTATATGGGAGACGGTGTAGATCTCCGGTGGGTTGGTTTGAGCAGAGGGAGGATGGACTACTAGGTACTGACTTGGTTAAGGATGCTTTGGACAAGGTTAAATTGATTTAGGAGCGGCTTCGCATGGCGCAGTCCAGACAGAAGAGCTATGCCGACAGAAAGGTCCATGGTGTGTCTTACATGGTTGGGAAAAGGTTCTGCTGAAGGTTTCACCCATGAAGGGTGTTATGATGTTCGGGAAGAAGAGCAAGTTGAGCCCTCGGTTCATTAGGCCTTTTGTGGTTCTTTAGAGGATTGGGGAGGTGGCTTACAAGCTTGCCTTGCCACCTAGCTTGTCGAGTGTGCATCCAGTATTTCATGTTTCTATTATCCAGAAGTATATCGGCGATCCTTCTCATGTTTTGGATTTCAACACAGTTCAGTTGGATGGTAATTTGACTTATGATGTGGAGCCGGTGGCCATTTTGGATCGGCAGGTTCGAAAGTTAAGGTCAAAGGATATAGCTTCAGTGAAGGTGTAGTGGAGAGGTCAGCCCATTGAGGAGGCTACTTGGGAGACAGAATAGCAGATGCGTACCAGATATCCACGCATATTTGAGACTCCAAGTATGTTTACAAAGGGGAGGATGAAATGACCCGGTCGGTCATTTCAAGAGTTGTAGCCTTGTTCCCCCTTTTTTGATCATTTTTGTACTTCACTATTGCTTTATGACTTATCGGGTTAGTTGGTTTGGGTCCGGAGAAAATTCAGAGTGAATTGAGACACTTAGTCTCTTAATTGAAAGCTTAAGTTGAAAAAGTCGATCGGATGTCGACTTATATGAAAACGACCTCGGATTAGAATTTTGATGGTTCCATTAGCTCTGTTGGGTAACTCTGGACTTAGGAGTGTGTTCGGATTGTAATTTGGAAGTCAGGAGTAGAATTAGGCTTGAAATGGCGAAAGTTGGAATTTTGGAAAGTTTAACTGGTAGTGGACTTTTTGATATCAGGGTAGGATTCCAATTCCGGAAGTTGCAGTAGGTTTGTGGGGTCATTTATGACTTGTGTGCAAAATTTAAGGTCAATCGGACGTGATTTGATAGGTTTCAGCGTCATTGGTAGAAATTGGAAGTTTCAAAGTTCATTAGGCTTGAATCTATGTGTGATTCGTGTTTTTAGTGTTGTTTGATGTGATTTGAAGACTCGACTAAGTTCATATAATGTTTTAAGACTTGTGTGTATGTTTGGTTGAGGTCCCGCGGGCCTCGAGTTGATTTTGGGTGGTTAACAGACCAAGGTTCAAAGTTGAAGAATTGCTAAAGGTTTGCAACTGCTGGTGTAATCGCACTTGCAGATTGGGAACCGTAGATGCGAGCTCGCAGAAGCGAGAAAAGTGACCGTAGAAGCGGCCAGGAAGGATTTGGGAAGGGGCTACAAATGCGGACTTATGGGCGCAGAAGCGGGCAGACGGGCGCAGGTGCGGGCAGGCGCGCAGGTGCGAGGGAATTGTCCACACCTGCGGAAGCGCAGATGCGGTCCAAGGCTCGCAAAAGCGGAGGCAGCTGGACTAAGTGACTTCCACAGATGCAGAGTTTTCACTGCAGTAGCGGGACCGCGGATGCGGAAAAATGGTTGCACATGCGAAAGGGGTCTGGGCAGAATGTTTAAAAACGAGAGTTTCGCGATTTTGGCTTCATTTCAACATTTTGAGCTCAGATTTTGGAGATTGTGAGATGGCTTTTCAAGTGGCATTCTTGAGGTAAGATCCTTGTGTCCATTTTTCTTCAATGATTACGTTTCCCCACCGATTTTACACCTAGCTGGTGAGTTTTTGAGGTGAAATTTGGGGGTTTGAGGCTAGCGATTTAGAGAGTGAACTTTGGGGATTTGAATGCCCATTTGGTGTCGAATTTTGGTAAATTTGGTATGGTTAGACTCGTAAGTGAATGGGCTTTTGGATTTTATGCCTTTTGTAGGATTTTGAGACATGGGCTCGAGGGCCAGGTTTGGGCTGATTTCGGATTTTGGCTAGAATTTCAAATTTTTCTTGTGGAATTGATTCCTTTAGCCTATATTGATTGTATTGTACTGCTTGTGGCTAGATTAGGAATGTTTGGAGACTGATTCGAGATGCAAGGGCATTTTGGAGTAGAGTTTAGCCCGAATTGAGGTAAGTAGCATTTTCAAACTTGGATCTGAGGGTTCGAAACCCCGAATTTTATGCTATGTGATTGGTATTGAGGTGACGCACATGCCAAGTGATGGGCGTGTGGGCGTGCACCGTGAGAATTGTGACCTGGTTGACTCCATAGCACTGTAGAGTGGTTCTATATTGTTGATATCCGCATTTGCATCATCTGATAAAGTAATTGAACTATCGATCATGCTAGATATAATATTTAGACTTTATGTTGGTACTGTTGGGACCTATAGTGGTCGTTTCTTGCTATCATCTTACTTATTTAATTGATATTTCGTACTCAGTCATATTCATTCATTTCATATCATATCGTAGTCTCAGTTGTTATTTATTAATACATCATATCATTGTTTCGGGCTAGTTTTCATGATATTGTGAGCCCGTGAGTAAGACTAAAGATATTTATGACTGAGTGAGCCGAGAGACTGATTATGAGTGTCAGTTGTGGGATCGGACTGCATGCCACAGCGGTTATACTGAATTATGATAGTGCTTGGGCTGAAGGAGCCCCTCCTGAGTTTGCACACACGCCCAGTGAGCGCAATTGATATTATTTAGGGATGGATCTTCCTTGGACATGGATCTTGTCCGAAGCACTATATATAACTGGAGATGGATCTTCTCCGCGAGCTGGATTTTCCCTACTCGGTATTGGGTGACTGATGGTCAGTGATTTATATATTCCGAGATGGATCTTCCCTGGGTTGTTTGGGCCATATACAGTACTAAGTGATTGAGCATTTGAGAGTGTGAGCACATGGGGTTGTCGGCATGGTGAATCACATACAACATGTGCATTGACATGTAAAAGTAGAGGAATTTTATGCTTCATATCATTCAGATTTGATCTATTTTACAATTTTGAGTTATCTAATTAACTTGAAAGCATACCTCTGCATTATTATTTCTATATTATATTGTGTCGATTGAGTTCGTCACTACTTTCATCCCACAGTTTGGGTTTGTTACTTACTGAATTGGTTGTACTCACGTTACACCCTGCACCTTGTGTTCAGATCCAGGTGTTGTCGATGACGGCGGTTGCTGATTGAGGAGACACGATCTCGGAGACTGTCGAGGTAGCTGTATGGCGTTTGCAGGCCTTCACTCTCCTTCGTTATCTTTATTTGTACTTAAATTTTTACTTCTTAGACATTGTAGTAGACTGTATTCTGACATAGATGCTCATGTGCTCGGTAACACCTCGATTTTGGGATAGATTGTATTGTGTTGCGGGTTTATTTATGTTCCAAAAATGGTTTTCTTAAATATTAATTGCTTCTGTCTATATTTTAAAAGATTTTACTATGTTAAGATAGTCGAGTAGTGGCTTGCCTAGTTCCACGATAGGCGTTATCACGACGGTTGATTTTTTTGGGGTTGTGATAGTATTCTCCAAAATTGATTTGAGATCTGGATATCACCAGTTGAAAATTCGGGATTCGAAT
Organism: Nicotiana otophora; assembly: GCA_000715115.1. NCBI lineage: Eukaryota > Viridiplantae > Streptophyta > Magnoliopsida > Solanales > Solanaceae > Nicotiana > Nicotiana otophora. The sequence continues at coordinate 1,149 of AWOL01S0054633.1, read as the reverse complement.
ATTCTAAATATGGCATTCAGGACTCGTTATGGGCACTATGAATTTCTCGTAATTTCTTTTGGGCTGACCAACGCCCCAACAGTATTTATGCACTTGATGAATAGTGTATTCCAGCCATATCTTGATTCATTTGTCGTAGTACTTATTATTGATATCCCGGTGTACTCACGTAGCCAAAAGGAGCATGTACAACACTTAGGTATTGTATTATAGAGGCTGAGAGAGGAGAGACTTTATGCCAAATTCTCTATGTGTGAGTTCTGGCTTAGTTCGGTGGCATAGTATCCAGTGAAGGAATTAAGGTGGATCCGAAGAAGATAAAGGCAGTTCAGAGTTGGCCCAGGTCAGCTTCAGCTACTGAGATTCGGAGTTTTCTCGGCTTGACCGGTTATTATCATCGCTTCGTTGAGGGTTTCTCGTCTATTGCGGCGCCTATGACAAAAGTGACCTAGAAAGGTGCTCCGTTCAGGTGGTAGGATGAGTGTGAAGAGAGCTTTCATAAGCTCAAGACAACTTTGACTACAGCCCCAATATTGATGTTGCCTACAGGTTTAGGGTGTTATACTGTGTATTGTGATACGTCGCACATTGGTCTCGGCATAGTGTTGATGGAATACGGTAGGCTGATTGCCTATGCATCCAAACAGTTTGTCAGATTGGATATTTCTGAGCCGAGCCTAGTTCTAGCTTGTGTGGTTTCTCATTTTTCTGTTTATGATCGCATAAGAGAACGTCAGTATGATGACCCTCATCTGCTTGTCCTTAAGGGCACGGTTCAGGATGGTGATGCCAAGAAAGTCCTTATTGGAGATGACGGTGTATTACAGATGCAGGGTAGGCTATATGTGCCTAATGTAGATGGTTTGTGTGAGTTGATTCTCTAGGAGGCTCACAGTTCGCGGTACTCCATTCATTCAGGTGCCATGAAGATGTATCAGGATTTGAGGCAGCACTATTGGTGGAGGAGAATAAAGAAAGACATAGTTAGGTTTGTAGCTCGGTGTTTAAATTGTCAACAGGTGAAGTACGAGCATCAGAGACCGGGTGAATTGCTTCAAAGACTTGAAATTTCGGAGTGGGAGTAGGAGTGTGTCACGCCCCAAACCTGAAGGGACGTGGCCGGCACCCGGTACCATACTCGGCCCGAGC
>AWOL01S0054625.1:0-24680 GCA_000715115.1 Nicotiana otophora | reverse complement strand
AAGAGAGTGCCACCAATACTCAAAGGTAAGTTCTATAAAGCGGTGGTTAAACCAGCCATGTTGTATGGAGCTGAGTGTTGGCCCGTTAAGAACTCACATATCCAGAAGATGAAAGTAGCAGAAATTAGCATGTTGAGGTGGATGTGCGCGCATACTAGAATAGATAAGATTAGGAATGATGTTATTCAGGAGAAGGTGCACGTGGCTCCCATTGATGACAAGATGCGGGAAGCGAGACTTAGATGGTTCAGACATGTTCAAAGGAGAAGCCCAGATGCTCCGGTACGGAGGTGTGAGTGGCTGGTTATGGAGGGCACGAGAAGAGGTAGAGGGCGACCTAAGAAGTATTGGGGAGAGTTGATCAGACAGGATATGGCGAGGCTCCAGATTTTCGAGGACATGACACCTGATAGGAAGATGTGGAGGTCGAGTATTAGAGTTGTAGGTTAGGATGTAGTTGAGTCTTGACTTACTTCGTACTATTGTGGGACTAGCCAGGTAGGGTTTTTGTCTAAGATAGCTAGTAACAATGTTGTATTTTACTACTCTGCTTTTCAATGCATGTCCTATTTACTAGCTGTCACTTTTGCTTTGCATCTTTCTTCTGCATTTCATTGTGTTCCTATTTTTCCTATGATTGTTGCGGTGATACTAATATTGTCTCCTTTTGTCCTTTTGTCTTTTTGTTTTCTTGAGCCGAGGGTCTTTCAGAAACAACCTCTCTACTCCTTTGGGGTAGGGGTAAGGTCTGCGTACACACTACCCTCCCCAGACCCCATTAATAGAATTTTACTGGGTTGTTGTTGTTGTTGTTGTTAAACTCTAGTTATTTAGTCATTACTGGTATGGGAACGTTTTATCATTAAAGTAAATTTTTCGATAGTAATCCAGATTGATATAGTCTTAAAGTGATCATCGGACACCGAATAAGAAACAAAAAAAGAGAGGAGTTAATTAGTAGTGTCACCTCAGTTTGTTCGTTTATAAGATTATTAGTTTTAGGGTACGCGCTTTGTGCATGTTTCTCATATTAATGAATAAATAGTTTTTTACAAAACTATTTAAGTATTGAACAATATGTTTGAACTATAAATAAAATTAAATACTATGAATGTTGATCTCATTTAGCTAGTTAAATTAATGATGAAATCCTATCCAAAAATGAAAGTCCTCAGAGTTTTATAAGAATATCTTATAAATATTATTGTCAAATAGCGAAACAAATAAGTAAAATATTTTTATCACGATGATTTGTCAAATAATACAAATTAAAATTAAGAATCTTTTGGTCTTAGATTTAAGAATGAAGAGGTTGATGTATAGCTCCTATAAAAAAATGATAAATGATAATTAATATAAACTTTAAAAATAACTATTATCGAGTTAATAATTTATAACAGATAATTTAATATATAGAAAAATTTGGAGAGCTATTATTTATTGGAATGTTTTTAAAAAGAAAAAAAAACTAATTAATCATTTTTCATTTAAAATATATTGTAACTTCTACTGTTTCATCCTTATTGCTTTGAGTTTGCAAACTGTCACGACCCAAATTCACCTATAGGTCGTGATGGCGCCCAACATCCTAGCTAGAAAAGCCAACTAATAATTAAAACATATATTCATTTCTTTAAAAATTATTCGAGTAATAAAACTCGTCGTACTTGCAAAAAGTTAAGACGATGTGAGAAATAAGATAAATTAAAACCCAAGTAAAATAATTAAATCCACAAATTCTACTAGTGTGTGCCAAGACCTGGTGTCACAAGTGTATGAGCATCTAGTAGATTATACAAAATTCTAAATATTGCCTGAAATAAAATAGACATAATACAAATACAAGAAGAGGCACTAGTTGCTGCAGAACGGCTTAGAAAGGCAGCTCACCACTAAGCCTCTGGATAACATGGGCGCGCGCCGATAGGTCCTCCGATCGTACCTGTCTCAAGTTCTGCACAAAAAGTACAGCTAGCGTAGCATGAGTACTTAAACAACGTGTACCCAGTAAGTATCAAGCCTAATCTCGAAGAAGTAGTGACGAGAGGTCGACTTTGACACTCACTATGGGTCAATAATATTACAATAGAATATAATTAAATAAACGTGATTTTTAGGTGAACAACAATAATTTTCTTAACAAGAAGAAATAATTAATTCATTAAATTTCAATAATTTCTAATTTATCAATTAGTTTCACAGGATGCTATTAAAATATAAAAGTATCGTGTAGTTGTTATTATTAGGAACGATTTATGCAGATCCAGAGTGTCGTGTACATTGCCAAGTGACGTGCGACGCGATCCATAGATGCATTTATACTGTCGAGGCGTTCGACCCATTTCACAAGAAAGGAGAACATTTTCTTATGAACCTCCAGAATTTGAGGACGTACAAATTTCTACATCAGTTAAATATTTTGAACAAAATATCAATTATGTGAGATTTCAATCTTTTACCATTTTCCTTAACAATTTGCAACATAATTCTATTGCTTTAATTAAATAAGGATACAGTTATCCCAAGTAATTCATGATTTGAGTCCTAAACTGCCCGGACTTTAGCAATATTAGTAGCTACGCTCGGACTCTCGTCACCTCGTGCGTACGTAGCCCCCAAAATTAGCAATAATTATTAAATCACATATAGGGTAAATTCCCTCTTACAAGATTAGACAAGAGACTTATAGTTTTTCAAAGCCCACTTCCCGTTCACAATGTCGCGTTAAAAATCCTAATTCGGTGTCGAAAATTCTGAAACTATCCAAATATTATATAAAATAATTAATACATGCTTAATAATTCGAAATTAGACTATTAAATAAATTATCCGACCAAAATAGTAAAATTTCTAAAATTCGCCCGAGGCCTATGTGCCCGGATTTCGGAGAGTTTCGAAGGAAACGTTACCCATAATCTCAAGAACTCAAATATACAATTTCCATCCAATTCCATGACCATTTCCGTGGTTAGAATCTCAGTTTTATAAAAATCTAGGTTTTTCATCTAAACCCTTGATTTCCTAAATTTACAGGTTATAATCTACCCATAATCTATGTATTTAACTCAAAGTGTGTAGATTAACTTACCTTCAAGTTGCTAGTTGGAATACCCTCTCAAAAAGCTCCAAAATCACCCAAGAATGGAGAGAATGGGCTCAAGAATGGAGAGAATGAGCTCAAGAATGGAGAGAATGGGCTCAAAAATGGATGAGCCCCGATTTTAACACATTCTGCCAAGAAGCCTTTTTGCATCCGCGGCTCGCAAGCTGCTTCTGCGGCTTACATTTTTTAGATTAACGTAGGAGGATGTACAAAGTTTTACAATAGTTAAATATTCTCAAAACATTTCAACTGTGAGATTTTAATCTTTTACCATTTCCTCTAACAATTTGCAACATAATTCTATTGCTTTAATTAAATAAGGATACAATTATCAACAGTAATTCATGATTTGAGTCCTACACTACCCGGACTTTAGCAATATTAGTAGCTACGCATGGATTCTCATCATCTTGTGCGTACGTAGTCCCCACAATTAGCAATAATTACTAATTTAAATCACATATGGGGTAAATTCCCTCTTACAAGGTTAGACAAGAGACTTACCTTGTCTCAAAGCCCACTTCCTGATCACAATGTCGCGTTAAAAATCCCAATTTGGTGCCGAAATATCCGAAATTATCCAAATGTTATATAAAATAATTAATACATGCTCAATAATTCGAAATTAGAGTGTTAAATAAATTATCCGACCAAAATAGTAAAATTTCTAAAATTCACCCGGGCCAACGTTACCGGATTCCGGAAATCTTTGGAGGAAACGTTACCCATAACCTCAAGAACACAAATATATAATTTCCATCCAATTCCATGACCATTTTCGTGGTTAAAATCTCAGTTTTATAAAAATCTAGGTTTTTCATCTAAACCCTTGATTTTCTAAATTTACAGGTTATAATCTACCCATAATCTATGTATTTAACTCAAAGTGTGTAGAATTAACTTACCTTCAAGTTGCTAGTTGGAATCCCCTTTGAAAAAGCTCCAAAATCACCCAAGAATGGAGAGAATGGGCCAAATATTGGCTGAGCCCCGATTTTAACACATTCTGTCAAGCAGACTTTTCGCATCTACGGCTCGCAAGCCGCTTCTGCGAAAAATGCGTCGCAGATGCGGCTTCCCCCTAAGTCGGCCCCGTCCACTTCTGCGGTACTTTTTACGCACCTGCGGGCTCAAACCTGCGGTTGGCCAAGCGCATGTGCGGTTGTAGCAGAAGCTGGAAGCTTCAGTTGCTGCTCCAAGGTCCAAAATCAATTCGAGCCTCGTCCAGTTAACACCCGCGGCCCCGCTCGAATATACCAACAAGTTTAAAACCATAAATGGATTCGCTCGAACCCTCGGAATGTGCAAAACAACATCAAAACTAAGAATCATGCCTCAAACCAAATTGATTCAACTTAGAATTTTCCAATTCTTCAAACTTACTTGGAACGTGCCGAAATATACTTATACTACTCGGTATGACACCAAATTTTGCGTCCAAGTCTTAAATTATCATACGGAGCTATTATCAGGCTCGAAATTCCAAACGGACCTCAATTACTCCAAAACCTACTCCAAACCAAATTTAAAGAACATTAAACCTTCAAATAGTTGACTTTCCCTATTAAGCGTCGAAACGCTCCCGGGTTGTCCAAAATCCAATTCAAACATACGCCCAAGTCCAAAATCATCATACGAACCTATTGGAACCGTCATATCCCGATTCCGGGGTCGTTTTCTAAAAATATTGACCGAAGTCAAACTTGACCTTTTAAAGCCAACTAAGGAATCAAGTGTTCCGATTTCAACCCGAACACTTCCACATTCCGAACCAACTATCCCCGCAAGTAATAAATTAGTAAAAGCACATACGGGGAGTTTTATTTAGGGGAACGATATTCTAAAAGTCAAAATGACCGGTTGGCTCATTACATCTACACCTCTTAAACAAACGTTCGTCCTCGAACGAGTTTAGAATTATACCTGGAGTGCTGAATAAATGTGGATATCTACTCCGCATGTCCTCCTCGGCCTCCCAAGTCGCTTCCTCTACTGGTTGGCCCCTCCACTGGACTTGTACCACAGTAATCTTCTTGGACCTCAGCTAGCGAACATGTTTATCAACAATGGTAACTGGTTCCTCTTCATAACCCAAACTCTTATCTAGCTGAACCGCACTGAAGTCTAACACATGCGATAGGTCGGCATGATACTTGTGGACCATAGATACATGGAAAACCGGATGAACTCCTGATAAATTGGGAGGAAAATCAAGCTCATAAGAAACCTCCCCAACTCGCCTCAGCACCTCAAATAGGCCTATAAACCTTGGGCTCAACTTGCCCTTTTTCCCAAATCTCATGATTCCTTTCATCGGCGAAACCTTCAAGAGAACCTTTTCACCCACCATAAATGATAAATCACGCGCCTTCTGATCCACGTAAATTTTCTGTCTGGATTGTGCTGTAAGAAGTCGCTCATATAACTTTACCAAATCAGTACCATATAACTTAGCCTCACCGGGCTCAAACGAAATGATGGGTGAACGACATCGCCGACCATATAAAGTCTCAAATGGAGCCATCTCAATGCTGGATTGGTAACTATTGTTATAAGCAAACTCGGCCAAAGGAAATAAACGATCCCACTGACCTCCAAAGTCAATCACACATGCCCCGAGCATATCCTCTAAAATTTGAACTGTCCGCTCCGATTGCCTGTCGGTCTACGGATGAAAGGCTGTGCTGAGCTCTATGTGGGTCTCCAATTAACTCTATGCTGCTCTCCAGAAATGTGAAGTAAACCGAGGGCCTCTATCAAATATGATGGAAATTGGCACACCGTGCAACCGAACTATCTCCTGAATATAAATCTGGGCCAACCTCTCCGAAGTATACGTAGTCACAACCAGAATAAAGTGTGCCGACTTGGTCAACCTGTCGACAATGACCCAAACGACATCAAACTTCCGCAAGGTCCGCAGCAACCCAACTACAAAGTCCATAGTAATGCGTTCCCATTTCCACTCCGGTATTGTCATCTGCTAAAGTAGGCCACCTGGCCTCTGGTGCTCATATATAACTTGCTGGCAATTTAGACACCTAGCTACATACTCAACTATGTCCTTTTTCATTCTCTGCTACCAATAATGCTGCCTCAAGTCACGATACATCTTCGTAGCACCTAGATGAATATAATACCGACAACTGTGTGCCTCCTCTAGAATCCTTTTCCTCAGTCCTTCCACATTAGGAACACATAGACGATCCTGGAGTCGCAGAACACCATCCGTGCCAATAGTAACTTCCTTGGCACCACTCAGTAGTACCATTTCTCGAAGAACCATTAAGTGTGGATCATCATACTAGCTAACCTTGATCTACTCAAATAGTGAATACTGGGCTACAACACATGCAAGAACTTGGATGAGCTCTGAAATATCCATCCTCACAAGTATGTTAGCCAAGGACTGAATATCCAAAGCTAATGGCCTTTCCTCTGCTGAAATGAAAGCCAAACTACCCATATTCTCCGCCTTTCTACTCAAGGCGTGTGCAACTACATTTTCTTTGCCCGGATGATATAGGATAGTAATATCATAATCTTTTAGTAACTCAAGCCATTTGCGTTGCCTCAAATTTAGGTCTCTCTGCTTGAACAAACTGTGATGATCAGTGTAAACTTCACAAGACACCCCATAAAGATAATGCCTCCAAATCTTAAGAGCATGAACAATTGCAGCTAACTCCAAATTATGTACCGGGTAATTCTTCTTATGGGGTTTCAGCTGACACGAGGCATATGCAATAACTCGCCCCTCCTACATTAATACACAACCCAAACCAATGCATGAAGCGTCACAATACACTGTATACATCCACGAACCGGAAGGCAATACTAACACTAGTGCTGTAGTCAATGTTGTCTTGATCTTCTAAAAGCTCACCTCACAATCATCAGACCATCGAAACGGAGCACCCTTATGGGTTAATTTGGTCAAAGGTCCTGCAATAGATGAAAAGCCCTCCACGAACCGACGATAATAACCAGCTAATCCTCGGAAACTCCTGATCTCAGTCGCCAAAGTGGGACGATGCCAATTATGAACTGCCTCGATCATTTTAGGATCAAATTTAATACCTCCGCCAGATACAATATGCCCCACAAATGCTACAGAATCTAGCCAAAACTCACATTTAGAGAACTTAACATTTAGCTTTTGTTCCCGCAACGTTTGAAGTACCACTCTCATATGCTGCTTGTGCTCTTCCTTACTGCGCGAGTAAATCAAAATGTCATCAATGACAAACGAATCAATATATGGCCTGAATACCATGTTCATCAAATCCATAAATGTCGTCGGGGCATTAGTCAAACCAAAAGACATCACTAGAAATTCATAATGACCATAGCTGGTCTGGAAAGCAGTCTTTGGAACATCCGAATCCCGAATCTTCAACTGATAGTACCCCGACCTCAAGTCGATCTTAGAAAACACCCTAGCACCCTGCAACTGGTCAAATAGATCATCAATACGCAGCAACGGATACTTGTTCTTAATAGTGACTTTGTTCAATTGGCGATAATCAATACAATTCACATAGTTATATCCTTCTTCTTCATGAATAATACCAGTACACCCCAAGGCGATACACTCGCTCTGACGAACCCTTTGGCTTGTAACTCCTCAAGCTATTCTTTTAATTTCTTCAATTCTTTCAGAGCCATGTGATACGATGGGATAGATATAGGCTGGGTATCTGGAGCCAAGTTAATACAAAAATCAATATCACGATCTGGTGGCACGCTTGGAAGCTCTGAAGGAAATACATCGGAGAACTCCCAAACTAGAGGCATTGAATCAATAGTCGGAGTCTCTACAGTAGTATCCCGAACAGAGGCTAGATAAGCCAAACAACCCTTCTCGACCATATGTCGAGATTTTTTAAAGGAACTAACATGATTAGATGCATTGATAGACGAACCCTTCCAATCCAACCTAGGAAATTCCGGCATTGCCAAAGTAACAATCTTAGCATGGCAATTTAAGATGACATGATATGGGGATAGCCAGTCCATGCCCAGGATAATCTCGAAATCGGTCATATCAAGCAACAAAAGATATGCTCTAGTCTTAAAATCACAGAATGTAACAATACAGGATCGATAGATCTGATCCACATCAACAGAATCGCCCACAGGAGTGGACACATAAACAGGAGTACTCAAGGACTCACGAGAAACACCTAGGAAATGAGCAAATAGAGATGGCACATATGAATACGTAGATCCTGGATCAAATAATACGGAGGCATCTTTGCCGCAAACAAAAATAATACCTGTAATTACGACATCTGAGGCCTCTACTTCTGGTCTGGCTGGAAAAGCATTGAACCGAGCTGGAGCGCCAACTTGCTCGACTCCACCTGGTTGGCCTCCACCTCTAAGACGACCCCTAGCCACCTGCCCTCCATCTATGGGTGGTCGCACGACTAGTGGAGCAACTAATGCGGTAATCATAGGCTGCTGACCCTGCCGCACTGGTCTACCCCGAAGCCTGGGGCAGAATCTCCGTGTGCGACTTCAATCCCCACACTCGTAAAAACTTCTCGGTGCGATAGGCTACAGACTAGAAGTCTTACCCTGGTGACCTGAATACCCACTAGAAGAACCCTGAATAGCTGGTGGGCGATAAGAACTTTCTGGCATAGCACTGATATAAGGTCGCACAGGGGCACCCCGAGGAGGCGGTGGTGCTGGATATGGGGGCCTGCTGGACTTCCCTCTCACGAACTGACCTCTACCCCCAGACAGAGCACCTCTGAACTCTCCAGAATATCTGAACCGCTTATCCTTCATAACATGCTCTTGGCTACGCTGATGCACACCCTCAATCCTTCGGGCTATCTCCACAAGCAGCTTATAAGAATTCCCCATCTCAACTTCTCGGGCCAAAGTGGCCTGAATGCCAGTATGTAAACCTGCAACAAACCTCCGCACTCTCTCTGCCTCAGTAAGGAGTATCATAAGTGCATGGCGAGATAACTGAGAGAACCTCGCCTCATAATCGGTCACTGATATCTGACCCTACTGGAGCTGCTCAAACTGAAACCGTAACTCTTCCCCTCCGGGAGGGTGGAATATACCATTCCAAGAAAATACAAGTGAATCTGTCCCAAGTCATGGAAGGAGAATCTTCTGGTCTGCCAAGAAGATAAGACTTCCACCATCTATCTGCCCTCCAGTAGAAAAGTAGCAAAGTCTACCCCGTGAGACTCTAATATCCTCATGTTGTGCAGTCTGTCCCTGCACCAATCAATGAAGTCCTGGGGATCATGTCGCTTACCCCCAAAGACAAGAGGATGTAGTCTAGTCCATCTGTCCAATAGTTTTGCGACTCGGCAGCTGGTCTGGGCTCAGGTGTAACTACTGCCACTGGCTGGACTCCACCCACGGGTAGTGCACCCTGGGTCTGATATACAACAGTTGCCTACCCATGAGCCTGTGCGGTAGGGGTCTGTGCTCCCCCGCCTGCCTGAGATGTGGCTAGGTCTGCCGAAAATAAACCGGCCTGAGTCATAATGTCCATGAACCGCAGCATACAGCCCATGACCTCCTGAAAACCCGGTACAGACGTGAAATCCACCGGAGCTGGCTCTGCTACGGGCACCTCGCCCTGTTCCTCAATAATAGGATTCTCTGCTAGACCCATTGGTGGCATAACTGGATCAATTCTTGGACGTCCTCGTTCCCTACCACCGGATGGATCCCTCCCTCCTCCTCCGCCTCGGCCTCTAATAACAGGGGGAGTAGCTCTTTCCTGGTCTAGAACCTCATTAGAGCGCGTTCTCACCATCTGTGAGAGAATAAGAGAAAGATATTTAGTATTACATTATTTTCACGATGGGAGATTAAGAAAGGTAGTTTTCCTAACACCATATAGCCTCTCGAAGATAAGTACAAACTTCTCCGTACCGATCCGCAAGACTCTATTAGGCCTGCTCATAAATAATGAGACCTACGTGAACCTAGTACTCTGATACCATGTTGTCACGACCCAAATTCAAATATAGGTCGTGATGGCACCCAACATCTTAGCTAGGCAAGCCAACTAACGATTTAAACATATATTCATTTCTTTAAAACTTATCCGAGTAATAAAACTCCTCGTACTGGAAAAATTTAAGACGATGTGAGAAATAAGATAAATTAAAACCCAAGTAAAATAATTAAATTCACAAATTCTACTAGTGTGCGTCAAGACGTGGTGTCACAAGTGTATGAGCATCTAGTAGATTATACAAAATTCTAAATACTGCCTGAAATAAAATAGACATAATACAAATACAAGAAGAGGCACTAGTTGCTGCAGAATGGCTTAGAGAGGCAGCTCACCACTAAGCCTCTGGATAACATGGGTGCGCGCCGATAGGTCCTCCGATAGTACCTGTCTCAAGTCCTGCACAAAAAGTATAGCAAGCGTAGCATGAGTACTTAAACAATGTGTAACCAGTAAGTATCAAGCCTAATCTCGAAGAAGTAGTGACGAGAGGTCGACTTTGACACTCATTATGGGTCAATAATATTACAATAGAATATAATTAATTAAACATGATTTTTAGGAGAACTACAATACTTTTCTTAACAAGCAGAAATAATTAATTCATTAAATTTCAATAATTTCTAATTTATCAATTAGTTTCACAGGCTGCTATTAAAATATAAAAGTATCGTGTAGTTGTTATTATTAGGAACGATTTATGCAGATCCAGAGTGTCGTATACACTGTCAAGTGACGTGCGACGCGATCCATAGATGCATTTATACTGTCGAGGCGTTCGACCCATTTCACAAGAAAGGAGAACATTTTCTTATGAACCTCCAGAATTTGAGGACGTACAAATTTCTACATCAGTTAAATATTTTGAACAAAATATCAATTATGTGAGATTTCAATCTTTTACCATTTTCCTTAACAATTTGCAACATAATTCTATTGCTTTAATTAAATAAGGATACAGTTATCCCAAGTAATTCATGATTTGAGTCCTAAACTGCCCGGACTTTAGCAATATTAGTAGCTACGCTCGGACTCTCGTCACCTCGTGCGTACGTAGCCCCCAAAATTAGCAATAATTATTAAATCACATATAGGGTAAATTCCCTCTTACAAGATTAGACAAGAGACTTATAGTTTTTCAAAGCCCACTTCCCGTTCACAATGTCGCGTTAAAAATCCTAATTCGGTGTCGAAAATTCGGAAACTATCCAAATATTATATAAAATAATTAATACATGCTTAATAATTCGAAATTAGACTGTTAAATAAATTATCCGACCAAAATAGTAAAATTTCTAAAATTTGCCCGAGGCCTATGTGCCCGGATTTCGGAAAGTTTCGGAGAAAACGTTACCCATAATCTCAAGAACTCAAATATACAATTTCCATCCAATTCCATGACCATTTCCGTGGTTAGAATCTCAGTTTTATAAAAATCTAGGTTTTTCATCTAAACCCTTGATTTCCTAAATTTACAGGTTATAATCTACCCATAATCTATGTATTTAACTCAAAGTGTGTAGATTAACTTACCTTTAAGTTGCTAGTTGGAATCCCCTATCAAAAAGCTCCAACATTGCCCAAGAATGGAGAGAATGGGCTCAAAAATGGATGAGCCCCGATTTTAACACATTCTGCCAAGAAGCCTTTTTGCATCCGCGGCTCGCAAGCTGCTTCTGCGGCTTACATTTTTTAGATTAACGTAGGAGGATGTACAAAGTTTTACAATAGTTAAATATTCTCAAAACATTTCAACTGTGAGATTTTAATCTTTTACCATTTCCTCTAACAATTTGCAACATAATTCTATTGCTTTAATTAAATAAGGATACAATTATCAACAGTAATTCATGATTTGAGTCCTACACTACCCGGACTTTAGCAATATTAGTAGCTACGCATGGATTCTCATCACCTTGTGCGTACGTAGTCCCCACAATTAGCAATAATTACTAATTTAAATCACATATGGGGTAAATTCCCTCTTACAAGGTTAGACAAGAGACTTACCTTGTCTCAAAGCCCACTTCCTGATCACAATGTCGCGTTAAAAATCCCAATTTGGTGCCGAAATATCCGAAATTATCCAAATGTTATATAAAATAATTAATACATGCTCAATAATTCGAAATTAGAGTGTTAAATAAATTATCCGACCAAAATAGTAAAATTTCTAAAATTCACCCGGGCCAACGTTACCGGATTCCGGAAATCTTTGGAGGAAACGTTACCCATAACCTCAAGAACACAAATATATAATTTCCATCCAATTCCATGACCATTTTTGTGGTTAAAATCTCAGTTTTATAAAAATCTAGGTTTTTCATCTAAACCCTTGATTTTCTAAATTTACAGGTTATAATCTACCCATAATCTATGTATTTAACTCAAAGTGTGTAGAATTAACTTACCTTCACGTTGCTAGTTGGAATCCCCTCTGAAAAAGCTCCAAAATCACCCAAGAATGGAGTGAATGGGTTAAAACATGGCTGAGCCCCGATTTTAACACATTCTGTCAAGCAGCCTTTTCGCATCTACGGCTCGCAAGCCGCTTCTGCGAAAAATGCGTCGCAGATGCGGCTTCCCCCTAAGTCGGCCCCGTCCACTTCTGCGGTACTTTTTACGCACCTGCGGGCTCAAACCTGCGGTTGGCCAAGCGCATGTGCGGTTGTAGCAGAAGCTGGAAGCTTCCGCTGCTGCTCCAAGGTCCAAAATCAATTCGAGCCTCGTCCAGTTAACACCCACGGCCCCGCCCGAATATACCAACAAGTTTAAAACCATAAAACGGATTCGCTCGAACCCTCAGAACGTGTAAAACAACATCAAAACTAAGAATTATGCCTCAAACCAAATTGATTCAACTTAGAATTTTCAAATCCTTCAAACGTACTTGGAACGTGCCGAAATATACTTATACTACTCGGTATGACACCAAATTTTGCGTGCAAGTCTTAAATTATCATACGGAGCTATTCTCAGGCTTGAAATTCCAAACGGACCTCAATTACTCCAAAACCTACTCCAAACCAAATATAAAGAACATTAAATTCAAATAGTTGACTTTCCCTATTAAGCGCCGAAACGCTCCCGGGTTGTCCAAAACCCAATTCGAACATACGCCCAAGTCCAAAATCATAATAGGAACCTATTGGAACCGTCATATCCCGATTCCGGGGTCGTTTTCTAAAAATATTGACCGAAGTCAAACTTGTCCTTTTAAAGCCAACTAAGGAATCAAGTGTTCCGATTTCAACCCGAACACTTACACATTCCGAACCAACTATCCCCGCAAGTAATAAATTAGTAAAAGCACATACGGGGAGTTTTATTTAGGGGAACGAGGTTCTAAAAGTCAAAATAACCGGTTGTCTCATTACATTCTACACCTCTTAAACAAACGTTCGTCCTCGAACGAGTTTAGAATTATACCTGGAGTGCTGAATAAATGTGGATACCTACTCCGCATGTCCTCCTCGGCCTCCCAAGTCACTTTCTCTACTGGTTGGCCCCTCCACTGGACTTGTACCACAGTAATCTGTTTTGGACCTCAGCTGGCGAACATGTTTATCAACAATGGTAACTGGTTCCTCTTCATAACCCAAACTCTTATCTAGCTGAACCGTGCTGAAGTCTAACACATGCGACAGGTCGGCATGATACTTGTGCACCATAGATACATGGAAAACCGGATGAATTCCTGATAAACTGGGAGGAAAATCAAGCTCATAAGAAACCTCCCCAACTCATCTCAGCACCTCAAATAGGCCTATAAACCTTGGGCTCAACTTGCCCTTTTTCCCAAATCTCATGATTCCTTTCATCGGCGAAACCTTCAAGAGAACTTTTTCACCCACCATAAATGATAAATCACGCGCCTTCTGATCCACGTAAATTTTCTGTCCGGATTGTGCTGTACGAAGTCGCTCATATAACTTTACCAAATCAGTACCATATAACTTAGCCTCACCGGGCTCAAACCAAATGATGGGTGAACGACATCGCCGATTATATAAAGCCTCAAATGGAGCCATCTCAATGCTGGATTGGTAACTGTTGTTATAAGCAAACTCGGCCAAAGGAAATAAACGATCCCACTGACCTCCAAAGTCAATCACACATGCCCCGAGCATATCCTCCAAAATTTGAACTGTCCGCTCCGATTGCCTGTCGGTCTACGGATGAAAGGCTGTGCTGAGCTCTATATGGGTCTCCAATTCACTCTATGCTGCTCTGCAGAAATGTGAAGTAAACTGAGGGCCTCTATCAAATATGATGGAAATTGGCACACCGTGCAACCAAACTATCTCCTGAATATAAATCTGGGCCAACCTCTCCGAAGTATACATAGTCACAAACGGAATAAAGTGTGCCGACTTGGTCAACCTGTCGACAATGACCCAAACGACATCAAACTTCCGCAAGGTCCACGCAACCCAACTACAAAGTCCATAGTAATGCGTTCCCATTTCCACTCCGGTATAGTCATCTGCTAAAGTATGCCACCTGGCCTCTGGTGCTCATATATAACTTGCTGGTAATTTAGACACCTAGCTACATACTCAACTATGTCCTTTTTCATTCTCTGCTACCAATAATGCTGCCTCAAGTCACGATACATCTTCGTAGCACCTGGATGAATATAATACCGACAACTGTGTGCCTCCTCTAGAATCCTTTTCCTCAGTCCTTCCACATTAGGAACACATAGACGATCCTGGAGTCGCAGAACACCATCCGTGCCAATAGTAACTTCCTTGGCACCACTCAGTAGTACCATTTCTCGAAGAACCATTAAGTGTGGATCATCATACTAGCGAACCTTGATCTACTCAAATAGTGAATACTGGGATACAACACATGCAAGAACTTGGATGGGCTCTGAAATATCCATCCTCACAAGTATGTTAGCCAAGGACTGAATATCCAAAGCTAATGGCCTCTCCTCTGCTGAAATGAAAGCCAAACTACCCATACTCTCCGCCTTTCTACTCAAGGCGTGTGCAACTACATTTGCTTTGCCCGGATGATATAGGATAGTAATATCATAATCGTTTAGTAACTCAAGCCATCTGCATTGCCTAAAAGTTAGGTCCCTCTGCTTGAACAAACTGCGATGATCAGTGTAAACTTTACAAGACACCCCATAAAGATAATGCCTCCAAATCTTAAGAGCATGAACAATTGCAGCTAACTCCAAATCATGTACCGGGTAATTCTTCTTATGGGGTTTCAGCTGACACGAGGCATATGCAATAACTCGCCCCTCCTACATTAATACACAACCCAAACCAACGCATGAAGCGTCACAATACACTGTATACATCCACGAACCAGAAGGCAATACTAACACTAGTGCTGTAGTCAATGTTGTCTTGAGCTTCTAAAAGCTCACCTCACAATCATCAGACCATCGGAACGGAGCACCCTTATGGGTTAATTTGGTCAAAGGTCCTGCAATAGATGAAAAGCCCTCCACGAATCGACGATAATAACCAGCTAATCCTCGGAAACTCCTGATCTCAGTCGCCAAAGTGGGACGATGCCAATTATGAACTGCCTCGATCATTTTAGGATCAAATTTAATACCTCCGCCCGATACAATATGCCCCACAAATGCTACAGAATCTAGCCAAAACTCACATTTAGAGAACTTAGCATTTAGCTTTTGTTCCCGCAACGTCTGAAGTACCACTCTCATATGCTGCTTGTGCTCTTCCTTACTGCACAAGTAAATCAAAATGTAATCAATGACAAACGAATCAATATATGGCCTGAATACCCTGTTCATCAAATCCATAAATGTCGTCGGGGCATTAGTCAAACCAAAAGACATCACCAGAAATTCATAATGACCATATCTGGTCTGGAAAGCAGTCTTTGGAACATCGGAATCCCGAATCTTCAACTGATGGTACCCCGACCTCAAGTCGATCTTAGAAAACACCCTAGCACCCTGCAACTGGTCAAATAGATCATCAATACGCAGCAACGGATACTTGTTCTTAATAGTGACTTTGTTCAATTGGCGATAATCAATACAATTCACATAGTTATATCCTNGAATCCCGAATCTTCAACTGATAGTACCCCGACCTCAAGTCGATCTTAGAAAACACCCTAGCACCCTGCAACTGGTCAAATAGATCATCAATACGCAGCAACGGATACTTGTTCTTAATAGTGACTTTGTTCAATTGGCGATAATCAATACAATTCACATAGTTATATCCTTCTTCTTCATGAATAATACCAGTACACCCCAAGGCGATACACTCGCTCTGACGAACCCTTTGGCTTGTAACTCCTCAAGCTATTCTTTTAATTTCTTCAATTCTTTCAGAGCCATGTGATACGATGGGATAGATATAGGCTGGGTATCTGGAGCCAAGTTAATACAAAAATCAATATCACGATCTGGTGGCACGCTTGGAAGCTCTGAAGGAAATACATCGGAGAACTCCCAAACTAGAGGCATTGAATCAATAGTCGGAGTCTCTACAGTAGTATCCCGAACAGAGGCTAGATAAGCCAAACAACCCTTCTCGACCATATGTCGAGATTTTTTAAAGGAACTAACATGATTAGATGCATTGATAGACGAACCCTTCCAATCCAACCTAGGAAATTCCGGCATTGCCAAAGTAACAATCTTAGCATGGCAATTTAAGATGACATGATATGGGGATAGCCAGTCCATGCCCAGGATAATCTCGAAATCGGTCATATCAAGCAACAAAAGATATGCTCTAGTCTTAAAATCACAGAATGTAACAATACAGGATCGATAGATCTGATCCACATCAACAGAATCGCCCACAGGAGTGGACACATAAACAGGAGTACTCAAGGACTCACGAGAAACACCTAGGAAATGAGCAAATAGAGATGGCACATATGAATACGTAGATCCTGGATCAAATAATACGGAGGCATCTTTGCCGCAAACAAAAATAATACCTGTAATTACGACATCTGAGGCCTCTACTTCTGGTCTGGCTGGAAAAGCATTGAACCGAGCTGGAGCGCCAACTTGCTCGACTCCACCTGGTTGGCCTCCACCTCTAAGACGACCCCTAGCCACCTGCCCTCCATCTATGGGTGGTCGCACGACTAGTGGAGCAACTAATGCGGTAATCATAGGCTGCTGACCCTGCTGCACTGGTCTACCCCGAAGTCTGGGCAGAATCTCCGTATGCGACTGGAATCCCCACACTTATAAAAGCTTCTCGGTGCGATAGGCTGCAGACTAGAAGTCTTACCCTGGTGACTTAAATACTCACTAGAAGAACCCTGAATAGCTGGTGGGCGGTAAGAACTTTCTGGCATAGCACTGAAATAAGGTCGCACTAGGGCACCCCGATGAGGCGGTGGTGCTGGATATGGGGGCCTGCTGGACTTCCCTCTCACGAACTGACCTCTACCCCCAGACGGAGCACCTCTGAACTCTCCAGAATATCTGAACCGCTTATCCTTCATAACATGCTCTTGGCTACGCTGACGCACACCCTCAATCCTTCGGGCTATCTCCACAACCAGCTTATACGAATTCCCCATCTCAACCTCTCGGGCCATAGTGGCCTGAATGCCAGTATGTAAACCTGCAACAAACCTCCGCACTCTCTCCGCCTCAGTAGGGAGTATCATAAGCGCATGGCGAGATAACTTAGAGAACCTCGCTTCGTAATCGGTCACTGACATCTGACCCTACTGGAGCTGCTCAAACTGAAACCGCAACTCTTCCCCTTCGGGAGGGTGGAATATACCATTCCAGGAAAATACAGGTGAATCTGTCCCAAGTCATGGAAGGAGAATCTACTGGTCTACCAAGAAGATAAGACTTCCACCATCTACGGGCTCTACCCTCTAGTAGACAAGTAGCAAAGTCTATCCCGTGAGACACTAATATCCTCATGTTGTGCAGTCTGTCCCTGCACCAATCAATGAAGTCTTGGGGATCATGTCGCTCACCCCCAAAGACAAGAGGATGTAGGCTAGTCCATATGTCCAATATGTTTGCGGCTCGGCAGCCGCAGCTGGTCTGGGCTCAGGTGTAGCTACTGCCACTGGCTAGACTCCACCCACGGGTAGTGCACCCTGGGTCTGATATACAACAGTTGCCTACCCATGAGCCTGTGTGGTAGGGGTCTGTGTTCCCCCGCCTTCCTGATATATGGCTAGGTCTGCCGGAAATAAACCGGCCTGAGTCATAGTGTTCATGAACCGCAGCATACGGCCCATGACCTCCTGAAAACCCGGTGCAGATGTGAAATCCACCGGAGCTAGCTCTGCTACGTGCACCTCGACCTGTTCCTCAATAATAGGACTCTCTGCTAGACCCATTGGTGGCATAACTGGATCAATTCTTGGACGTCCTCGTCCCCTACCACGTGATGGAGCCCTCCCTTGTCCTCTACCTCGGCCTCTAATAACAGGGGGAGTAGCTCTTTCCTGGTCTAGAACCTCATTAGAGCGCGTTCTCACCATCTGTGAGAGAATAAGATAAAGATATTTAGTATTACATTATTTTCACGATGGGAGATTAAGAAAGGTAGTTTTCCTATTACCATATAGCCTCTCGAAGATAAGTACAGACTTCTCCGTACCGATCCGTAAGACTCTATTAGGCCTGCTCATAACTTGTGAGACCTACGTGAACCTAGTACTCTGATACCATGTTGTCACGACCCAAATTCACCTATAGGTCGTGATGACACCTAACATCTTAGCTAGACAAGCCAACTAATAATTTAAACATATATTCATTTCTTCAAAAATTATCCGAGTAATAAAACTCCTCGTACTGGAAATATTTAAGACGATGTGAGAAATAAGATAAATTAAAACCCAAGTAAAATAATTAAATATTCTACTAGTGTGTGCCAAGACGTGGTGTCACAAGTGTATGAGAATCTAGTAGATTATACAAAATTTTAAATACTGCCCGAAATAAAATAGACATAATACAAATACAAGAAGAGGCACTAGTTGCTGCAGAATGGCTTAGAGAGGCAGCTCACCACTAAGCCTCTGGATAACATGGGTGAGCGCAGATAGGTCCTCCGATAGTACCTGTCTCAAGTCCTGCACAAAAAGTACAGCAAGCATAGCATGAGTACTTAAACAATGTGTACCCAGTAAGTATCAAGCCTAATCTCGAAGAAGTAGTGACGAGAGGTCGACTTTGACACTCACTATGGGTCAATAATATTACACTATAATATAATTAATTAAACATGATTTTTAGGCGAACAAAAATAATTTTCTTAACAAGCAGAAATAATTAATTCATTAAATTTCAATAATTTCTAATTTATCAATTAGCTTCACAGGATGCTATTAAAATATGAAAGTATCGTGTAGTTATTATTATTAGGCACGATTTATGCAGATCCAGAGTGTCGTGTATACTGCCAAGTGACGTGCCGCGCGATCCATAGATGCATTTATACTGTCGAGGCATTCGACCCACTCCACAAGAAAGGAGAATATTTTCTTATGAACCTCCAGAATTTGAGGACGTACAAATTTCTACAACAGTTAAATATTTTGAACAAAATATCAATTATGTGAGATTTCAATCTTTTACCATTTCCCTTAATAATTTTCAACATAATTCTATTGCTTTAATTAAATAAGGATACAATTATCATAAGTAATTCATGATTTGAGTCCTAAACTACCCGGACTTTAGCAATATTAGTAGCTACGCTCGGACTCTCGTCACCTCGTGCGTACGTAGCCCCCAAAATTAGCAATAATTATTAAATCACATATGGGGTAAATTCCCTCTTACAAGATTAGACAAGAGAATTATCTTTTTTCAAAGCCCACTTTCCGTTCACAATGTCGCATTACAAATCCCAATTCGATGTCAACAATTCTGAAACTATCCAAATATTATATAAAATAATTAATACATTCTCAATAATTCGAAATTAGACTGTTAAATAAATTATCTGACCAAAATAGTAAAATTTCTAAAATTTGCCCGAGGCCTATGTGCCCGGATTTCGGAAAGTTTCGGAGAAAACGTTACCCATAATCTCAAGAACTCAAATATATAATTTCCATCCAATTCCATGACCATTTTCGTGGTTAGAATTTCATTGTTATAAAAATCTAGGTTTTTCATCTAAACCCTTGATTTCCTAAATTTACAGGTTATAAGCTACCCATAATCTATGTATTTAACTCAAAGTGTGTAGATTAACTTACCTTCAAGTTGCTAGTTAGAATCCCCATCAAAAAGCTCCAAAATCGCCCAAGAATGGAGAGAATGGGCTCAAAAATGGATGAGCCGCGAGTTTAACACATTCTGCCAAGCAGCCTTTTTGCATCTGCGGCTCGCAAGCCGCTTCTGCGGCTTACATTTTTTAGATTAACGTAGGAGGATGTACAAATTTTGTACAACAGTTAAATATTCTCAAAATATTTCAAGTATGTGAGATTTTAATCTTTTACCATTTCCTCTAACAATTTGCAACATAATCTACTACTTTAATTAAATAAGGATACAATTATCACAAGTAATTCATGATTTGAGTCCTAAACTACCGGGCTTTAGCAATATTAGTAGCTACGCACGAACTCTCGTCACCTCGTACGTACGTAGTCCCCACAATTAGCAATAATTATTAATTTAAATCACCTATGGGGTAAATTGCCTCTTATAAGGTTAGACAAGAGACTTACTTTGTCTCAAAGCCCACTTCATGATCACAATGTCACGTTAAAAATCCCAATTCGGTGCCGAAAAATCCAAAATTATCCAAATGTTATATAAAATAATTAATACATACTCAATAATTCAAAATTGGACTGTTAAATAAATTATCCGACCAAAATAGCAAAATTCCTAAAATTCACCAGGGCCAACGTGCCCGTATTCCGGAAATCTTTGGAGGAAACGTTACCCATAACCTCAAGAACACAAATATACATTTTCCATCCAATTCCTTTTCCATTTTCGTGGTTAAAACCTCAGTTTTATTAAAATCTAGGTTTTTCATCTAAACCCTTGATTTCCTAAATTTACAGGTTATAATCTACCCATAATCTATGTATTTAACTCAAAGTGTGTAGAATTAACTTATCTTCAAGTTGTTAGTTGGAATCCCCTCTTAAAAAGCTCTAAAATCACCCAAGAATGGAGAGAATGGGCTCAAAAATGGGTGAGCCCCGATTTTAACACATTCTGTCAAGCAGCCTTTTCGCATCTACAGCTCGCAAGCCGCTTCTGCGGAAAATACGTTGCAGATGCGGCTTCCCCCTAAGTCGGCCTCGTCCGCTTCTGCGGCTTGTACATCGCACCTGCGATGCGCTTCTGTGGTTGTACCTGCGCATCTGTGCCCAACCCGCTTCTGCGTCCTTTTCATGCACCTGCGACTGGCCAAGCGCAGGTGCGATTGTAGACGAAGCTAGAAGCTTCAGCTTCTACTCCAAGGTCCAAAATCAATCCGAGCCTCGTCCGGTTAACACCCGAGGCCCCCTGGCCCCGCCTGAACATACCAACAAGTTTGAAACCATAAAACGTACTCGATCGAACCCTCGGAACGAGTAAAACAACATCAAAACTAAGAATCTTGCCCCAAACCAAATTGATTCAACTTCGAATTTTCAAATTCTTCAAACTTACTTGGAACGTGCCGAAATATACTTATACTACTCGGTATGATACCAAATTTTGCGTGCAAGTTTTAAATTACCATATGGAGCTATTCTCAGGCTCGGAATTCCAAACGGACCTCAATTACTCCAAAACCTACTCCAAACTAAATATAAAGAACATTAAGCCTCCAAATAGTGGATTTTCCCTATTAAGCGCCGAAATGCTCCCGAGTTGTCCAAAATCCGATTCGAACATACGCCCAAGTGCAAAATCATCATACGAACCTATTGGAACCGTCATATCCCGATTTCGGGGTCCTTTTCTAAAAATGTTGACCGAAGTCAAACGTGGCTTTTTAAAGCCAACTAAGGAACCAAGTATTCTGATTTCAACCCGAACACTTCCAAATTCCGAACCAACCGTTCCCACAAGTCATAAATTAGTAAAAGAACACACCGGGAGTTTTATTTAGGGTAACAGGGGTCTAAAGGTCAAAATAACCGGTTAGGTCATTACATTCTCCACCTTTTAAACAAAAGTTCGTCCTCGAAAGGGTTTAAAATTATACCTGGAGTGATGAATAAGTGTGGATATCTACTCCGCATGTCCTCCTCGGCCTCCCAAGTCGCTTCCTCGACTGGTTGGCCCCTGTACTGGACTTTCACCGAGTAATCCTTTTGGACCTGAGCTTGCAAACCTGTTTATCAACAATGGCAACTGGTTCCTCTTCGTAACCCAAACTCTTATCTAGCTGAACCGTGCTAAAGTCTAACACATGCGATAGGTCGATATGATACTTTCGGAGCATAAATACATGGAAAACCGGATGAACTCCTGATAAGCTGGGAGGCAAAGCAAGCTCATAAGCAACCTTCCCAACTCGTCTCAACACCTCAAATGGGCCTATAAACCTTGGGCTCAACTTGCCCTTTTTCCCAAATCTCATGATTCCCTTCATCGGCAAAACCTTCAAGAGAACTTTTTCACCCACCATAAATGATAAATCACGCGCCTTCTGATCCGCGTAACTTTTCTGTCTAAACTGTGCTGTACGAAGTTTCTCATGAATTAACTTTACCTTTTCCAAGGCATCCTTTACTAAATCAGTACCATATAACTTAGCCTCACCGGGCTCAAACCATCCGATGGGTGAACGACATCGTCGACCATATAAAGCCTCAAATGGAGCCATCTCGATGCTAGATTGGTAACTGTTGTTATAAGCAAAGTCGGCCAAAGGCAAGAAATGATCCCACTGACCTCCAAAGTCAATCACACATACCCCGGACATATCCTCCAAAATTTGAAGTGTCCGCTCTGACTACCTGTCGGTCTACGGATGAAAGGCTGTGCTGAGATCTACACGAGTCCCCAATTCACTCTGTGCTGCTCTCCAGAAATGTGAAGTAAACTCAGTGCCTCTATCTTATATGATAAAAATTGGCACACCGTGCAACGGAACTATCTCCTAAATATAAATCTGGGCCAACCTCTCCGAAGTATACGTAGTCACAATCGGAATAAAGTGTGCCGACTTGGTCAACCTGTCGACAATGACCCAAACGACATCAAACTTCCGCAAGGTCCGCGACAACCCAACTACAAAGTCCATAGTAATGCGTTCCTATTTTCACTCAGGTATAGTCATTTGCTAAAGTAGGCCACCTGGTCTCTGGTGCTCATATTTAACTTACTGGCAATTTAGACACCTAACTACATACTCAATTATGTCCTTTTTAATCCTCCGCCACTAATAATGCTGCCTCAAGTCACGATACATCTTCGTAGCACGTGGATGAATAGAATACCGAGAACTGTGTGCCTCTTCTAGAATCCTTTTCCTCAGTCCATCCATATTAGGAACACATAGATGATCCTGGAGTCGCAGAACACCATCCGTGCCAATAGTAACTTTCTTGGCACCACTCTGTGTCACCGTTTCTCGAAGAACCATTAAGTGTGGATCATCATACTAGCGAACCTTGATCTGCTCAAATAGTGAAGACTGGGCCACAACACACGCAAGAACTCGGCTGGGATCTGAAATATCCAGCCTCACAAGTCTGTTAGCTAAGGACTGAATATCCAAAGCTAATGGCCTCTCCTCTGCTGAAATGAAAGCCAAAACTACCCATACTCTCCGCCTTTCTACTCAAGGCGTCTGCAACTACATTTGCTTTGCCCGGATGATACATGGTAGTAATATTATAATCTTTTAGTAACTCAAGCCATCTGCGCTGCCTCAAATTTAGGTCTCTCTGCTTGAACAAACTACGATGATCAGTGTAAACTCCACAAAACACCCCATAAAGATAATGCCTTCAAATCTTAAGAGCATGAACAATTGCAGCTAACTCCAAATCATATATCGGGTAATTCTTCTCGTGGGGTTTCAGCTGACGTGAGGCATATGCAATAACTCGCCCCTCCTACATTAATACATAACCCAAACCAACGCGTAAAGCATCACAATACACTGTATAGATCCCCGAACCGGAAGGCAACACTAACACTAGTACTGCAGTCAGTGGTGTCTTGAGCTTTTGAAAGCTCACCTCATAATTATCAGATCATCGGAACGAAGCACCCTCCTGGGTTAATTTGGTCAAATGTGTTGCAATAGATGAAAAGCCCTCCACGAACCGACGATAATAACCTGCTAATCCTAGGAAAATCCTGATCTCAGTCGCCTTAGTGGGACGATGCCAATTCTGAACTGCCTCGATTGTTTTAGGATCAACTTTAATACCCTTCCCCGATAGCCCCCAAAATGCTACAGAATCTAGCCAAAACTCACATTTAGAGAACTTACCATATAGCTGTTATTCCCGCAATGTCAAGCACCACTCTCATATGTTGCTCATGCTCTTCCTTACTGCGTGAGTAAATCAAAATGTCATCAATGAAAATGTCACTCCCCAAACCTGAAGGGACGTGGCCGGCACCCGGTACCATACTCGGCCCGAGCG
>AWOL01S0054624.1:32781-52856 GCA_000715115.1 Nicotiana otophora | reverse complement strand
TATATATATATATATATATATATATAGTCTTTTGGGCATGTTTTCTCATGTAGGTTGTTCATATGAATTAGTAGTTTATTTTCAGATGTTATGTATGACCTACACTTATTTCATGTTTATATCTTAGATGAATGCTTAGGGGTATTAGATAGGTAGAACTCGGGCACTCGTCACGGCCCATGGTTTGGGTCGTGACAAAGTTGGTATCAGAGCAGTTTTGTCCTAGGGTTGTCTACAGACCGTGTCTACTAGAGTCTTATTTATGGGTGTGTTGTGCACCACCTTTATAGACAAGAGGCTACAAGATATTTAAGATGGTTACTTTTCTTTCTTATCTTAGATCGTGCGATATAAGAATTCATTTTCCTAACGATATGTTATGTTTTCAGCGATACCCAAGAAGGCTACAGCCGCCCAGAAGGGCAAGTCCGTGGATGATGAGACTACAAGTAGAGCGCCATGAGTTACCAGGTCTCGGGGAGAGTCGCATAGTGAGACTCCATCTCAGACTTCACATACCCTGCCCTCTCCAGAGGAGATCTGGGGGCACCAGCTCTAGCACCCGTTCCAGTACCCCCAGCTCCTCATCCAGATGCACCGGGTCAGGAGATGAGAGATGTTATTCAGCTATTGACTCGATTAGTGGCCGCACATGCTCGATGCCAGGAGGTAGGTATCAGTCATGCAGATAGGGCCATCAGTGCGAGGGTTCGCGATTTCATTAATCTGGACCCTCCTGTATTCACTGGAGAAGATCCAAACGAGGACCCTCGGGTATTTATCGATAGGATACAGAGTAATTTGAGGGTAATGAAGGCCACTGCGACTGAGTCAGTTGAGCTAGCTTCCTATAGACTTCGGGATGTTGCAATTAATTGGTACAAGTCTTGGGAGTTGTCCAGAGGTGAGGATGCTCTTCCAGCAGTATGGCAGGAGTTTACAGAGGCTTTTCTTTGTAATTATTTGCTACCAGAGCTTAGATGGGCCAGATTTGATAGGTTCTTGACCCTTCACAGGGTAATATGAGTGTTCGGGAGTACAACTTTCAGTTTGATTCTTTGGCTAGGTATGCTCCCACTATTGTAGCTAAGATGGAGGATCGGGATCACCGGTTCATGATGGGGTTGGAGCCGCACCTGCTCAATGACTATATGTCAGTATCACTTCATCCAGGCATTGATATTTCTCGTATGCAGGCATACACTCAGGGTGTAAAGGAGCGTAAGCAGAAGTAGAGGGCCGATCATGAGCATGATAGGGGCCAGAGTAAGACAGCGAGATCTTTAGGTCCTTCTGGTGAGTTTAGAGGTGGTCAAAGACAACAGTACCCGAGGTATTCAACCCAGCCATCGGCTAGTGCACCCCCTCAGTTTACCGATAGGAGATTTGATCGTTCCACATATTCAGGGCCCAGTCAGAGTTTCAGGGCCTCTAGTTCTCAGTATAGGGGTAAGTCAAGTTAGATGAGGCCACCCTTGCCACGATGTGCTCAGTGTGGTAAGTAGCATGTCGGGCAGTTCCTTTTAGGATTGGGTATTTGTTATACTTGTGGTTATCCACGCCACGTTATGAGAGATTGTCCGATGAGAGGTGGTGCAGGTATAGTTCAGCCAGCGAGATCTGTAGCCAGTTCGTCATCATCAGCATGCCCCCCGGGCAAGGTTCACAGCCACCAGCTGGTCGTGGTATAGGCAGAAGTGGAACATCTAGCTCGAGCAGTCCTCAGGACCGCTATGCCTTAGCGGGTCGACGGGATCATGAGTCACCACCTGATGTTGTTACAAGTACCTTATCAGTCTCCTCATATGATGTATATGTATTGATTGATCCAGGTTCCACCTTATCGTACGTCACTCCGTTGGTTGCCAGTAAGTTTGGGATAGAACCTGAATTGATTGAACCTTTTGAGGTGTCTACACCTATTGGGGATCCAGTGATAGCTAGACGGGTATATAAAGACCGTATAGTAGTAGTTCATAGTCGTTCTACAGTAGCAGACCTGATTGAGTTAGATATGGTGGAATTTGATGTTATAATAGGTATGGATTGGTTAGTTTCTTGTTATGCTAACGTTGATTATAGATCAAAGATGGTTCGGTTCCAGTTTCCATGGGAGCCAATTCTAGAGTGGAAAGGTAATAATGCATCGCCGAGAGGTAGGTTTATTTCCTATCTCAAGACAAGGAAGATGATCATAAAGGGCTATATTTATCACTTAGTTCAGGTACAGGATGTGAAAGTAGAGTCACCGACCCTTCAATCTATCCCGGTGGTTAATGAGTTTCCCGATGTTTTTCTCGATGAGCTTGCAGGCCTTCCGCCAGAGCGGGAGATTGAGTTTGCTATTGACACATTACCAGATACTCAGCCGATATCTATTCCTCCTTATAGAATGGCACCTGCAGAGCTGAGAGAGTTGAAAGAGAAACTGAGGGATTTGCTTAAAAAGGGCTTTATCAGACTCAGTACATCACCGTGGGGAGCACCTGTGTTATTTGTGAGAAAGAAAGATGGTTCCTTGCGGATGTGTATTGATTACAGATAGTTGAATAAGGCGATGGTCAAGAATAAGTACCCGCTCCCGAGGATTGATGATTTATTTGATCAGTTACAGGGTGCCAGGTGTTTCTCGAAGATAGACTTGAGGTCGGGGTATCATCAGGTAAGGATTAGAGAGAAAAATATTCCGAAGACATCATTCAGGACCAGATACGGACACTTTGAGTTTCGTGTTATGTCGTTCGGCTTGACCAATGCCCCAGCGGTATTCATGGACTTGATGAACTGTGTGTTCAGGCCCTTTCTAGATCTGTTCGTGATTGTATTTATAGATGATATTTTGGTTTATTCTCGTTCAGAGGTTGAGCATGCAGATCATTTGCATATTGTGCTCAGAGATCTACAAGAAAGGAAGTTGTATGTAAAATTCTCTAAATGTGAATTCTAGTTGAATTATGTAGCCTTCCTTGGTCATATTATTTTGGGTGAGGGTATCCGGGTCGATACACAGAAGATTGAGGCAGTGAAGACTTGGCCTAGACCCACGACACCGACAAAGGTTCGTAGCTTCCTAGGTTTGGCAGGTTATTATAGGAGGTTTGTATAGGGGTTTTCTTCCCTTTCAGCACCATTGATAAAGTTGAATCAGAAGGAAACCAAGTTTCAGTAGACTGATGCTTGTGAGCGGAGTTTCCAGGCATTGAAGGACAGATTGACTTCAGCACCGGTTCTGACACTTCCATAATGGACCGATGGTTATGCTATCTATTGTGACGCTTCGATCGCTGGATTGGGTTGTGTATTGATGCAGCATGGCAAGGTTATCGCTTATGCTTATAGACAACTAATAAACCACGAGAAAAATTACCCGACCCGTGATTTCGAGTTAGCCGCGGTGATTCATGCACTAAAGATGTGGAGCACTATTTGTATGGCATTTATGTTGATATCTATATGGACCATAAGAGCCTTCAGTATATATTCAAGCAAAAGGAATTGAATTTACGTCAGAGGCGATGGTTGGAGCTACTAAAAGACTATGATGTTGATATTTTATACCATCCAGGAAAGGCGAATATAGTAGCCGATGCCCTCATCCGTAGATCTATAGGTAGCTTATCATATTTACAGCCAGAGAAGAGTGAGATAGCTTGTGAGATTCATCAGCTAGCTAATATTGGAGTTTGATTATTAGATTCAGGCGGTACCGGAGTTACTATTCAGGACACGGCAACATCCTCTATAGTAACTGAAGTGAAGGAACGCCAATATGAAGATCATGTGCTAGCTCCCTACAGAGATACAACCCCCAAAAAGGAGAAGACACCATTGGAGATTACAGGAGATGGAGTCCTCAGATATCGAGGTCGATTATGTGTTCCTAATGTAGCAGGGTTGAGCCAGCAGATTATAGGAGAAGCTCACTATTCTCGTTATTCTATTCATCCAGGAGCGACGAAGATGTATCATGATATCATAGGAATATACTGGTGGGACGGAATGAAGAAGGATATAGCAGAGTTTGTTGCTCAATGCCCTAATTGTCAGCAGGTTAAGATTGAGCATCAGAAATCCGGTGGATTACTGCAGGCTATAGAGATTCCGACTTGGAAATGGGAAGTGATTAACATGGATTTTATCATAGGCTTACCTCGTACCCAGCGCAAGTTCGATTCTATATGGGTTATTATTGATAGACTTACAAACTCAGCCCATTTTCTGCCTATCAGGACTACGTATTCAGCAGAGGATTATGCAAGGATTTACATTAAGGAGATAGTACGACTTCATGTTGTCCCTAAATCTATTATCTCATATAGAGGTGCTCAGTTTACAGCTAATTTTTGGAGGTCCTTCCAAAAAGGATTGGGGACTCAGGTGAGTCTTAGTACAACATTTCATCCCTAGACAGACGGTCAAGTTGAGCGTACTATTCATATACTGGAAGATATGCTATGGGCTTGTGTGATGGACTGAAGGGGTAGCTGGGATAATCATCTTCCACTTATTGAGTTCACATATAATGATAGTTATCATTCCAGCATTCAGATGGCTCCATACGAAGCTCTTTATAGATGAAAGTGTAGGTCACCTATCAGATGGTTCGAAGTTGGGGAAACTAAGTTAGTAGGACCAGGGTTGGTATAACAGGCAATTGAGAAGATTAAGCTTATACAGGAAAGGATAATAGCAGCTCAGAGTCGTCAGAAGTCATATGCAGATAATCGATGATGAGACTTGGAGTTTCAGGTAGATGACGGGGTATTCCTAAAGGTATCACCGATGAAAGGCGTTATTAGATTCAGTAAGAAAGGAAAGTTTATCCCTCGGTACATTGGACCTTATAAGATCATACGCTGAGTAGGCCAAGTAGCATATGAGTTAGACTTGCCTTCCAACTTGGAGTCAGTACATCCAGTTTTTCACGTGTCTATGCTCTGCAAGTGTATTGGAGATCCTTCTAGAGTCATTCCAGTTGATGATGTTCAGGTCACAGAGCAACTATCATATGAGGAAGCTTCCCATTGCTATACTAGATAGACAAGTTCGGAGATTGAGAACTAAGGACGTAGCTTCAGTTAAAGTACTTTGGAGGAACAATAATGTGGAGGAGATGACTTGGGAAGCTGAAGAAGACATGAAGTCTAGGTATCCTCACTTGTTTCCTCTTCCGGAGGAGGATCAGACTGAGACATCACAACCTTAGGTACGTATATGGTACTTGATTCTAATGTTAGTTAATGCATTGGTCGTATGAGACCATTGGTGTTATTGTTGATTGTGGCCCTGTGTGGCTTTGTATTGTTGGATTTTCTATCTAACAGGTTGATAGTGGCACCATTACAGAGGAGACTCTGCCAAAAAAATTTCTATAAATATCTGGGAGTTTAACATTCGAGGACGAATGTTTCTAAGGGGGGAATATTGTTACACCCTGTGCATCCCAAGGTGACGTATAATGAATATGAGACTTGTTAATAATGATTTAAATGAGTTTAAAGTCATAATATTACTATATATGATGTTTGGATGAAACATATAAAGTTTGAAAAAATCGGATTAAAGTTGCGGAAAAACCAACTAAGGATTTGCCCTGTAACAGAGCTTTTTGAGAAATACATTTCGTATGCTATATGAGGTCTTTTTGGGACATATTATATATCAAATTGAAGGTCTTGGAATGTAGTTTCCATCTCTTAACTATTCGTTCATACGACATCCGGATAAAAATATATAAGCGTTGGAAGATGGGCGAATGAGAGGGTGCCAAGCTAGCACCTTTTGACTTTTCAAAATTTGATATATATGTCTTAGCTCGTCTCTATATTCATTTCTACATAGAACCTGACCAGATAACACCATAAAAATAGCCCTTGAGCTCTCTAATAGTGCTTAATACTAACATCCCGGGTACGAAATCGAGAAGCGATAACATCAAAACGATCCCTATGACGTAAGTATCGCTATATAGCCTCTCTTTTTATTTGTAGTTTGAGTTTTGGAATGTATTTAATAGTTAATAAAAATTCCTAATTTCTGTATTTAAGGTTTAAAATATCAAGAAAAGTTGATAAATTCGTTTCCTAATAGTTAGACCTCACGAGACGGTGATCGGAAGTCGTGAGTTTGAGTTATTTGACTTGTAGTAGACTGTTTTGTGGGTTGTTTCGTGTTGCTTTTGGGCTGTCTATTGTACTGCTGATTTATGGAGTTTGGAAGGATAAAAAGGGCGTGGAGAAATGCCACATGCCTCTAGGGTAGTAGGTTGGTCGCTCGTCGTTGTAGTTACAGGCTAATTGATAACTTGTCGATTGGGTGTATTATGGTATATTTGGGGGTTTTGTTATATTGAAGGTCCAAAATTGTAATTAGGTTGGTTTTGAGTTTCTGATTGTATTATGCTTGTATCTTGCCTATAGCAGGCTTGAGGGAGCAGTAAAATCAGGGAAAATGCTGCCCGTTTTATTTTAGAATCGAGTTATCATTTGAGATACGTAATATACTACCGCCATCTAAATTGTACACGTATTTCTTTGTTATAGGGTTGGCACGCTAGTTGTCATAAGCTTGTTGTTGAGTTGCATTGATGACTTGAGGTATGCTAAGGCTATCCCTTCTTTCTTTTTGGCATGATCCAAATGATACAAACAAAACGAGTAAAATACGCAACTTTCATAAATGACTCTATTCATAGAAATACTAGGGGTGTATATATTCTTGATTCCCCATGTGAATTATTATTATATCCTCTGTTCATGGGTCTCAGAAAAATACGTATTTCATAAAGTTTGTCCAAAAGGAATATTAATTTTATGATATTCGAGAAATCTTATTAATGTATTTCTATTGCACTTCATGCATTTATACATGTACATTGACCCATGATCAGAAGGCGTTATATACGCGTATATTATATGTATATGGGATATGGGAAAAAGTTACGACGTTATATACGCACCACCACCTAATCAACTGGTATACGTTGATGATTTTCCCACAGTGGCCGAGATGATATGATGGGATGCCCTCAGAGGATTGATGATGTTATGTACACCTATACCTATGCATGATACAACATTTACACGCACGTGCATGACATTATAAATGTTTCAGGATTCACAAAGTTATTTAGACTCACAGGTGGAATTCTTTACTCCATGTTTCATTTATGTCTTTTATGTACTGATTTTTATGCCTTACATACTCAGTACATTATTCGTACTGACGTCTCTTTTGCATGGGGACACTACGTTTCATGCCTGCAGGTGCAGGTAGACAGGCTGACGGTCCCCCTTCTTAGGATCCTTGATCAACAAGAGTTGGTGTGCTCCATTTGATCCGGAGCTGCTTTGAGTTTTGGTACGATGTGTTTGCATACATATATGGGTACGACGGGGCCCAGTCCCGTCCTTTATACAGTTGTACACTCTATTAGAGGTCTGCAGACAGTCATGTATAGTTATATAGTATGTGGCCTTGTCGGCTCGCCCTACCATATATATATATATATATATTTTGGGCATGTTTTCTCATGTAGGTTGTTCATATGAATTAGTAGTTTATTTTCAGGTGTTATGCATGACCTACACTTATTTCATGTTTATATCTTAGACGAATGCTTAGGGGTGTTCGATAGGTAGAACTCGGGCACTCGTCACGGTCCATCGCTTTGGGTCGTGACATTTACCACTGAACCCATAGCCTCATTTAGTCTATGGGTTCAAACACTAATATATGATCATATTTCAGTAATTTTCACAGTATATTCCCGGGTTCTATCGAAAGTTATGAGTTCAATTGAACCCGTATCTATAGCGTTAGATCTGTCCCTGAGCGTATATGCACGTTCCAGGGTTTCCATGCTCGGGAGGGGGACATTATGTGCTTCCTTTTGTCTTTGTTGAACTTGATGATCCCTTAACCTATGCTCCATTAAACTCTATGTATAGTAAACTCAATTAACTATGTTAGAAATCATGTTAGAACAGATGACATCTTAAAAATGATTTGATGTGCCGTTTTCTAGAATCGTTTGCATACTTAACTTGATCGTAGTATCGGGAATCTATATATACGTTTGTTATTATCATGTTACTTGAGATTATTTGTTCGTATTAAGAGATGATGATTGGAGCCTTTGGGTTATGCTTGGCACAATGAGTATTTCCGTGCGGTTGATATAATGTTGGCACGATGATTATTTACGTGCAATGTGAAATGCAATTATTTTGTGGGTTATTACCGCCCAGAAAAGAAAAAAATATGGATTTTTATTATGATTACTCGTTCATTAAGCACTTGCATGCCCTTTACTTTGATTTTCATTAGTGTTTGCTGTTTCGCATGATACTTTCCGTTTGGGTTCCTTATGTAGTTATCTCTGTATTTTTCCTTTGGCCCGTATTGTTTTAGCTATGTCTTTATCTTGTCTGTTATTGTTACACCTACACTTTCACTTGATTTACTTCTATTACACGTCTTCTTCGAATTCATGTCTTTACTTCT
This sequence comes from Nicotiana otophora, assembly GCA_000715115.1. NCBI lineage: Eukaryota > Viridiplantae > Streptophyta > Magnoliopsida > Solanales > Solanaceae > Nicotiana > Nicotiana otophora. The sequence continues at coordinate 44,351 of AWOL01S0054624.1, read as the reverse complement.
TATTAGTTATACCTGCTACATGCCTCTAATTATCACGTGATTTACTTGTTAGATACCTTAATCTGCTACATGTCTCCACTCACTACATGTTTTAACCTTCTATATGTCTCCACTCACGCTATGCTCAACTTATTATATGCCTTCACTGGTTGAATGCCTCGATTTGCTACGTGCTTCTACTTGCTACACGATTTCATGTATTGAATGCCTTCCTTTGATCCCCGTTCTTCCTTGATAAACATCTTTGCTAGTTTTATATACTACTCTCCTTTGATTAACTGGATTGGCTGACTTGTAGATTAGTTGTGTGGTATACCTTGTTTAGGCCTTGTTATATTATATATGGTAGACTAGTTTTGGTATTGGAATGCTCATTCTACTTTGCTGAGTTGTATTACCTATCTGGGTGCTGCATGTTCGTTTCTTAGTGTTACTTTATGAATTTTTCCCGCGTTTGGTTGTTGTTGTGTTTTCATATGATATTGTTGATATTGTGAATCGGGTTGTATAACGCAACGGTATTGAAATAAATTGGTATTTTTAATCAGGTTGTACGCTGCAACAATATTGAAATGAATTGATATTGTGGATTGGGTTTCACGCCGCAACAGAACTGAAAAATGATATGATATGATATGATATGATATGAAGAGACAATGACGTATATGATATGAACAGATGATTGTATGGTATGATAATGAAAATCCGATCATGGTATTGTGTTAATTATTGGGATCGGCTGCACACCGCGACGGAAATTGATGTGTTATAGTCCTTTGTAGCTGTAGAGTTTATCCTAGGTGTTGTGATATGAGATTTGAGATTTTGATATTCTGGGCCCCTCTGTCATTTGTACTCTTGTTTCATTCATTTCGTGGTTCTGTCTATCTATTCTCGAATCTATTCTTTCCGCTTATTATCTGCACATGTACAAATATAAGTAAGCATCTTTTAACTTAAAACTTCACCACTACTTCACCGAGGTTAGTTAAGATACTTACTGAGTACACGGGGTCGATTGTACTCATACTACACTTCTGCACCTTGTGTGCAGATCTTGGAGCCGCGTGGATGTGGAGGACGAAGCCTTGCCCTGAAGTCGTTCCAGCATTCCAGATTCAGGCTACCCTTGTTCATGGTAGTTTAGGACTTAAACTTTGTTTATGTAAATTTCAAACAGACATTGTACTATTTCTTCAATACTATTTTGTAAATCTAACTCATAGTATCTCATGACTTGTACTACCAGTCCTTAGGGGGTTGTGTAGAATCCAGTCATTTAATTTCTTGTTATTAATCATTTATCATTTGAGTTACTTTGTTTTATGTTGGCTTGCCTAGCATTAAGGTTAGGTGTCATATCGACTAGCAAATTTTGGATCTTGACAAATTTTTAAGGCAAAAAAAGTTAAAATAGTGATTTTGGTACAATGAACCTTCACTTGGATGATCACGATGAAATTTGCTCATATACTTTGCCATTAGGGGGAGAGGTATATACGATCCAAAGGTTAATGTACCCATTTATTCAAAAATTTAGACGGAACCCAAACGGAAGGTAATCCCATTCCTGGATGTATGAGATCACGTTTTTTGTCTTCCACTTTTTCCATTTTTGAGTTTTCGTGACATTGTTGTGGGTCTTTCAGTCATTGCTCTCTTTTGTCCCCATATTCTTTACTTCTCCGCTCCATCTTCTTCTTCCTCCTTTCACTTCGATAACTCTAACAAAAATCAAACCATAGTTCTAAATGCTCAAAAAATGCAATGTCCCAGCAACTCCTTTCGCTACAACGCCACACAATGCGCGTGCAACCCTGGCTACTTGTTCAACATCACAAGCCGAAGCTGTTACTTGTTCAACGAATGGGGTCCAGTGGAGATGGATTCCGGTGTGGACTATCACTCCGTATCCTTCCCTGGAAGTGGAACCATTTTCGATTTTGATTCAATTAGGAGGTTGACTCAATCACAAGCTGTATTTCTCGAAGCTACACTTTTCATGTTGCTTTCCTGGCTTTTTTTCTGCTTTTTTGCGCGTTGTGCTCCGCTTCGTGATGGCCGTTCGATTTGGTTCAAGATCCGTTGGTGGATTAGTCGCCTTGATGTCTGCTTCGCCTCCCGCCATTGGCTTGTATGATTTCTTTCTCTTCGTTAAGTGTTTAATTTTTTCGTTTTATTAAATTTGTGAGACATAGTTTAGGCTACTGCAAGTTACTCCCTCCGCCCCAATTTTGTAGCAAAAGTTAATTGGACTGTTTTATTTGGAAACTGAATTTAGTACTATAAGTTGCAAATATTTATGGAATGTTTGACTTTTGGTAAGCCAAATAGGACCGCCAGTTTTGGAAAAGAAGTTAAATATCTTCTGGGGCTTTAACAAGTTTTGAGCATGTGCAGTCTGGTATGGTTTATGTTGAGTGGGTATTAAGATTCAAAAGAAGAAGTTAAACGAAATGTAGGTCGATAGGAAGAACCCTCTTCGTGCATTATTGTTTCACAAACTTGCTTCCAGGTCTTATAAAACATGCCACTTAACTCTAATTTGTCACCATCAATGTAGAACAAACGTTTTTTTTTGGTCAAAGTAATTTTTTTTTATTTAACCATTTGTATACATGGACAACCGCTAGTTCCATTTGGACTCTAGAAGTAGCCTCTTCTACTCCTGCCTATCTAAGTAGCATCTCACCTATCAGGACTTACATTTATGCTATGTTTAGCTAGGAAAATTATTTAAACACTCTAGTATCTTTCTCCAGTTCTTGTAACTCTGCCCTCGAATATGCAATTGGAGTACAATTTCTCTTAGTCTGTACCCACTCTCTCGTCTTTCATTGTGAAATCTTCTAGCATTGCATTCACTCCAGGTATGGTATATAGTCGCAGCAAATAGCCATCCCAGAATTTCTGCTTTTGCTCTACCTCCTCGAGTTCTTTTTTCCATTCCACTTCCTCATTCCATGTCTTGAGTTGCCTGATCTCACCCATCCATGTTAGTAAGGAAGATCAGATATGCCTTGAGTATCTACACTCAAAGAATATATGCATTAATGTTTCTGTAGTCCCCAGAGCACACAACACACAATCTGCAGGTACGTATATCCCCCATCTCTCTAGTCTATCAACAGTAGCCAATCTTTATCTGATAGCTAGCCATAGAATAAACTGGTGTCATGGTATTTGCTTCGACCCCATAGTAAGATGTTTCCAAGGAACTTTCTGGTACTGTGGATGGAATGACAAATAAGCTTTCTTTATACTGAATCCACCAGCAGTACTATATTTCTGGAGCTCCACCTCAAAGTCCCTAGATACAACCAGTCTCTTGCATCGAAAATCTTCCTCACTAGCCAGCTTGCTGGTTGAATGACTAGGGTTTATTTAGATAAGACTAAGCATTAAACATGAATGACATTGATAGCTGCTGGTTGAATGAACTCAATTTCAGGTTCCGATGTTGCATAGAGCTATATATGCTAACTTGTTGTTGCTTTAATAATGATTCTTAGTTTTGACTTGTGACTCATATCCCCTCCTTTTAGGCAACTTGTAGCCTAAGTAACTTTTTTTCCCCTTCCAACCCTTAATGAGAGTTTAAGAAGAAAAGGGAAATAAGATCAGAATGCCTTCCTACCTATAACAAAATCTTGAATAAGGAAATGAGAAAAGGAGACTGAATAAACATCAGAAATCCCTTGCTAGCTGTCTCTGAAGTATGACGCAATCACGAGTTGATAAAAGGGAGGCGGAGATGATGGAGAAGGCAAGAATCTATATTTCAAATAATAATCTTTTTAATGCTGGTTTCATTGATGAAACATTTCTTACTTATCAAAAAGAATCTACAGAAAAACAAAAAACATTATGCAGAAGGATGAGTATGGCGAGTCTTTCTTCTATTCTTGTGTTTACTCAAATTATTGCCATTCCTCGTTTTTACTTTAATGGAAAACAACCTCTCTACTTCCACAAGGTAAACTCCACTTGTGGGACTATACCGGGTATGTTGTTGTTCTCGTTTTTACTTTAGACTTATAACTGATATGTAGCGGGCAAATGCAATTCGGTGCTTTCTCAGGGCAATGAATTGACCTTATCTTGTATATACTTTTCTTGATGTGTTCCTCACTTTTGAGATTAATGACGGAATTGATGTTCTTAGCGCCAAGAGCTGAAATAGTACCACCAGTTAATATCCAGGGTTTGCAATCAGAGTTGTAGAAATTTCTTTTGGGCATTTATTTTAGAATTACCTACTTTCTTTCTTTCAAGTCACTTGATTACAACAACAACAACAACAACCCAGTAGAATCTCACTAGTGGGGTCTGGGGAGGGTAGAGTGTACTCAGACCTTACCCCTACCCCAAAGGGGTAGAGAGGCTGTTTCCGGGAGACCCTCGGCTCAGAGACAGAAGATCTGTAACAACAACAGAAATCAGAAAAATAATATCAGCAACGTGAGAGACAACAAATAAATGGAAGGGTAATAACACAAATACTATGCAAAAGTGTGAAACCCAACATAAACCGGTAGCAGTCCTAGACAAAACACTATCAGCCTAGCCGGTACAAAGGAAAAACGCTCGACTACCCCCTAACCTACAACCCTAATGCTCGACCTCCACACCTTCCTATCAAGAGCCATGTCCTCGGAAATCTGGAGCCGCGCCATGTCTTGCCTGATCACCTTGCCCCAATACTTCTTAGGCCGCCCTCTACCTCTTCTCGCACCTGCCAAAGCCAACCGCTCACACCTCATAACCGGGGAATTTAACTACTTGATTATGTGGTTAAATTCCAGTTCATTCTCCTGTGATACTCTTTTCTAGTATCACCTATCAAAGTAAAGAAAAGGGCATTAACAGAGAAAAGGTCATGTTGGTCTGCCGTTTGTCTCATTCTATCTTTTCCTTGAAAGCTAAAGCTAATTCGTAGGATGGATCATAGTTTTCGATCTTGTGTTGCTATTAGTAAGGAGCTCATACTTCAATATACTAGGATGCATTCAAGTAGGATCTATCATCTCTACAATTCCCTTTTTAATGTAAAACGGATGTCCAACAACTCTACTTTTCCCACTATTTCTCATTTGAACTCACTAACTTCGTCAACTCTCTCGATCCATCATATTCACACTGGAAAATTACATTTGGTTTCCTAAATCATCCAGAAAGTTTACACCTCAGTCAAAATTGATGAAGGTCCTTCTAGTCGAAGGTACTTTTGTTTTGCCATTTAAGCATTCTTTAGATTGATAACCATTTTCTTAATGTTGGATTAAGACGAAGTTAAATGGAGTGACATGTATAGTAAGGATTCATATAACCGACCTCATCTAGACTTGGATTGAGTTGGTTTTTTGTTATTTAAGCAATCCTTTATAGGTGAACTCGTTAGCATAGTCTTCCACTATCGATTCTTTGAAATGCATGCATCCTTATAGAAAAGTGTTGGAGATGTTGTATAGAAAACATATAGTGGATATTGTTGCAATGCTACAAAGCCCTTGAGTTTTATTATTCACAAATAGAAATATTTTATAACTTTGCGAATGATAGGGTGCAAACTGAAATAAGATGCAAATATTAGGGGGATAAGCATAATAAATAAAGGAGTGCACAAATTAAAAAATGGTGCACAAAATAAGGCAAAATAAAATAAAGGATAGGGTGCAAATTTTTCGATGGTGCATACATTAGGGGTGCAAAATGAAAAGAACTCAAGAAGTGCATCTAATACGCTAATTAGGATATGAGGATAACTAGAAACAGAGCTTAGGGGCTGGAGGCCACTTTGCCACCATCACCAGTTCTCAACTGATTATGAGAAGTATTTTGTTTATTAGGAATAGATTAAATAGGGGCATTTTTCTGATACTCTCTAGGGTGATGGCGATAGAGTTCTTGGGGATGTTGAAGGTCAATTAGCCATTTTAGTTGCTTTACTTATGCTTCAAAAAGTTACTATGCAAACTGTTTGCTTGCTAGAAAGTACAAAGAATTGTTTGCTTGCTAGAAAGTTTGATTGCTTGATCCCCCTTAATAATGCTTAAAAAAAATAAACCAAAGTTACATAACTTGACCTAAATAAGCTGTAAAAGCACACTTAAAGAAATGCAGTAAAACTATGAGAAGGACTTAGTCTTCTACAAGGTAGAAACAGGTCCGTTGGCAGCAACTTTGTCTTTAGCATCAGGGTCTACGCGCGCGACGCTGTTGGCGTCTGCCTGTGGCTGGGAGCTGACGATGGCTAGCGGTGGGGCGACAGAGGCACATGCGCGCTTGTCACTTGGAGCTGCCGAGACCACGGGGCCGACTGTGGCGCTGGGCGTTAGGAGGCTTACTAGGACGCCATGGGGCGCGTCCAAGGGGTCATGGGGCATGGCTGGAAAACCACCCATGACATTCTCCCCCACCTGAGTTGGCGACGTCCTCGGCGCCTTACTTGCAAGATAATCATCAAGTAGGCTCTTGTAGGCTTTGAGGTTTGTTCCCTTCTGCATCACATCCCTGCCATTTCACCAAGAACTCTTGGTGATCTTTCCTTGAGGCGTGAATCACTCGATCATCAAGAATAGCTTCAACACGCCTTTTCCCGGTTGAATTGGAGCCTCGAATACTGGGTACTGTGAGTTGGCTCCGTAAAGGATTCTCCATACCTTCCCGAAAAGGTTTCAGGAGACTGACATGGAAAACATGATGGATTTTCCACCAAGCTGGGGTATCCACCCGGTATGCAACTTTGCCAATGCGCCTTTCAATGGACAAGGGTCCAATATATTTTTGCAATAGGCAAGGGTCATGGACCCCTACAAACAAGTACCACTTTGGGATTTTGACCATCACTTTGTCTCCTACTTGGTATTTAACAAAACGACGATTTTGATCAGCATGCCTTTTCATCCGCTTTTGGGCTTTGACAAGATAGCTCCGCACTATCTCCAAATTTCGCTTCCATTCTTTTGAGAAGCTAGCAGCTCGAGGAGATTTTGACATGTTCGGTGCATTCACAGTGTGTGGGAGTAGCGGTTGCTGTCCGGTAACAATTTCAAAAGCGCTTTTATTGGTACTAAAGCTCTTTTTGTGAATTGAAACACAGCTGAGCAGCATCCAGAAGCTTCACCCAGTTCTTCTGCGATCCGGTTACGAAGTGGTGGAGATATTCCTCCAGCATACCATTAAATCGCTCCGTCTGGCCATCAGATTGCGGATGCAAACTTGAGCTATGACTCAATTTTGACCCGAGACACTTAAAGAGCTGGATCCAAAAGTTGCTAGTGAAGCGTGAGTCGCGATCACTAATGATGTCTTTAGGTAGGCCCCAATATTTGACGACATGAAAGAAGAAGAGTCGAGCTGTTTCTTCTGCTGATATATATTGTGGGGCTGCTATAAAGGTAGCATACTTGAAAAACCGATCCACCACAACCAGGATAGTTGTGAGATCTCCGACCTTGGGCAATCCGGTGATGAAATCCAGGGAAACGCTTTCCCAAGGTCTTTTTGGGACGGCTAGTTGTTCCAAGAGTCCTGCTTGCGTCAAGCGGTCTGACTTATCCTTCTGGTATACTAGACAAGTCTTCACATACTGAGCGACGTCATCTGTCATTTGAGGCCAATAATATGCACGACGAAGTAATGCCATGGTGCGTTGTTCACCGGGATGACCAGCCCACAAAGTATCGTGGCATTCCGCCAGAAGAGTCCTTCGCAGATCTCCTCCTTTAGGAACATAAAGTCGGTTCCCTTTCACTTTCAGGAAACCATCTTCTGTGTAGAACTGGCGAGTCTTGCCCTGGCCTACCAAATCAGCCAAATACTGAGCAGCAGGATCCTAGATGAATAGATCATGTATCTGGTCTTTTATGGTGGTGGTTACTTCGCTCCCCCTTAGAGTGGCGAGTAGGCACACTGATGCTAGATCAACTCTCCGACTGAGCGCATCAGCAACATGATTAGTCTTCCCACTTCGGTACTCCAGGTTGAAGTGAAATTCTGCTAGGAGTTCCTGCCACCTAGCCTATCGACCATTCAGCTTCGGCTGGGTCATGAAATGGCTAACAACTGTGTTGTCCGTCTTGACCACGAACAGGGTTCCCAGTAGATAATGCCTCCAAAGGCGTAATGAATGAACGACAGCTAATAATTCTTTCTCGTGGGCGGCATAGCGCCGCTCTGCATCCTTCAGTTTCCGGCTCTCGTACACTACGGGATGCCCTTCTTGTAGCAAGACTCCACCAAGGGCATAGTCGGAGGCATCCGTTTGTACCTCGAAAGGCTTGGCCAAATCAGGGAGAGCCAAGACGGGGCTACTAGACATAGCCGCTTTCAGTGCGTTGAAAGCCTCTACTCGCCCGGGTCCCCAATCCCAGGGTGGGACCTTCTTGAGAACTTCTGTCAGTGGTACTGCAATGAGGAAGTAAGTTTTCACAAATCGCCGATAGAAGTTGCATAGGCCAAGGAATGACCTTAAGGCGTATATATCCTTAGGCGGCGGCCAATTTGTGATGGCTTGAATCTTCTGTTGGTCCATCTTGATCTGCCCTTCTTCGATGACATGTTCAAGGAAGTCAATTTGTTTCTAAGCAAAGGAGCACTTGGATAGCTTCGCATATAATTCGTGCTCTCGCAATCGGGCACCTTCCGCAAGTGCTCCAGGTGTTCTTCCAATGTCTGGCTATATACCACAATGTCATCCAAGTATACCACCACGAATTCATCAATGTACTGTGTTCATCACCCTCTGCAATCCGAACTTGCCAATAACATGTCTATTTTGGTGAACACCGTCGCACCACCCAGTCTGTCGAACAAGTCTGCCATTAGCGGAATAGGGTACTTGTACTTCACGGTGATTTTGTTTAGAGCCCGATAATCCACACAGAGTCGTAAACTGCCATCATGTTTCTTTTGGAATAGCACAGGGGACCCGTATGGGGACTTGGAGGGTACGATGATCCCTGTGTTTAACATTTCCGTCAATTGTCTCCGAAGCTCGGTGAGTTCGGGTTGTGACATTCTGTACGGCGCCCGGGCAGGAGGCTTCGCATCCGGCACCAACTCAATCTCATGGTCCACAGTGCGCCTAGGCGGGAGTCGCTTTGGCATGTCTTGTGGCATGATGTCTTCAAATTCCAGTAGCAGCTCCTTCACGGGTGCAGGAATGGGACCCGAGGAGCGTTCTGTATCTTCAATGCAGAGGGTAGCCAAGAACGTGGGTTCATGTCTTTTGACCCCCTTCTTCAACTGCAAGGCCGAGATGCTCTCGGCGGCCATCTTCATGGGCATGCGCGGAATAATGCAGGACTTGGCCCTATTTGTTCCCATCATCAGTAGCATGTCTGCATACGGTACGGGCATGGTGTTGGTTTGCCTCAGGAATTCCAACCCCACTATCAACTCGAAGTCATCTATGATCACCACGCGTGGGTTGACTTTTCTTCATAAGGTCCAAGTTTCACTGGTACTTCTTTGGCTATTCCACCCACTGGCTGAGGAGGTGAGTTGATAGCTTTGACACGACCTCTGCCCTTTCCTACAACTAGGCCAAGGCGCTCCACCTGAGTCGAGGCTAAGCAGTTATGGGTAGCACCTGTGTCTATCATCGCCCGAATGGGCTTGCCATTTACCTTTATGTCGACAAACATTAAGGTCCTCTCTTGCTTAAGATGAGTCCTCTCATTTGCCTTCTTTTTCCCTTTCTTGGTGATTGAGCAGGGGTCCTTCTTCTTACGAATACCAGCACTGGTTCCTGCTAAGGACTCAGAAATAGAGCCAACAATTGCATTGAATGCACCTACTGGTTTAGTCTGGTCCGCATCATCTGCGTCGTCATCCGTCCCATCATCAAAAGCTTGATGGGCGTTCATCTGTGCATGCGGGCATTCATTATTCCAATGTGGTGCGCCGCAATGACGGCATCCTGAGGGGGGTTTCCTCTCCCGATCGTTGTTGTTAGATGCAGTGCTAGTACTGCCTGAGGAGGGAGCCTTAGATTTGGTTGCACTCCAGTCTCCTCCNGTTGAGGCCTGTCCTTCCGGGCTTCCACTTGATAATCCCCAAGGCACTCTGCTGCTTGGATTGCCTTAGGTAACGTGTTTACCCTTTGTCTTTGCAGCTCCATGCAGGCATAGGGTTTCAACCCTTCCAGGAAGGTGAAGAGTTTGTCTTTGTCCCCAATGTCACGGATGTTCAGCATGAGTGCAGAGAATTCCCGCACGTAATCCCGCACTGATTTGGTCTGGCGGAGCTCCCGTAGCTTTCTCCTTGCATTGTACTCAACATTTTCGGGGAAGAACTGCAGGCTGCCTTCAGTTCTGCCCATGTCTCGAGGGCATCTTCACCGGCCCTGATGGTTTCGTATTTCACCCGCCACCAGAGTTTGGCATCACCCTGAAGATACATGGCAACAGTTGCTACCTTCTTAGCTTCTTCTAGGCCACCCACGACATCGAAGTATTATTCAATGTCGAAAATGAAGTTTTCCACTTCTTTGGCATTCCGAGCTCCACTGTATGGTTTTGGCTCAGGAATTTTCAGTTTTTGTGCCACATGGGCGAGGTTCACAACACCCCCGATTTGATTTCCGCCTCCTCGAAGCAGGCCTTGTAAAGCAGCATTGACAACGTTGAGCTGGCCTGTCAAGTTGTCTATAGTTTATTGCATGGCAGTCACCCTGTCTGCCTCTTGTGCCCTGTGGGCTAAATCGTCGGCACGCTCCTGTTGGAGGACCTCAAATTTACCAAAAATTTCGACTGCCTCTGTGGCTGCCGTTTGCCGGTCTCCTTTAGAGTCGCGACTGATGTTTTCTATGTCAATTTCGGCCTGGAGCAGTCTGCGGTCCAGGTCGTCCAACCTTTGCACTAGGCTGGTCTTTAGGTCAGGCATTATTTCCACGATGGGCCGTAATACGTCAACCGTCTCCTCAAGGATCGCGATGCGAACCCCATGATTCACCATGGTCGGAAATGGTGGTAATTGCAATGTAATCCCTCGTCCGATGTTGAGCCTAGGCTCTGATACCAACTGTTACGCAACGCCTTCCTGAAATTCTTTGGAAGGGCGACGTAAGACTAAGCAATCGATGTCAGTGCGATTGTTGTCCGCCAACTGAGGTCCCCTCCGTACGCTAGACTAGATTGTCAGTTTCGTACGGGAAAACCAATGTCATGAGCAACTGAGAGAGCAGAAAAGAGAATTGAGAATGAAAGAAAGCTTGATTGCATTAATGAAAGCTATTACAGAAAAACAACACGGTGTCGGGGAGAGAGACACCGGTGCATATAATTGTTTGCTTGATAGAAAGTTTGAGTGCTTGATCCCCCTTAATAATGCTTAAAACAAATAAACCAAAGTTACATAACTTGACCTAAATAAGCTGTAAAAGCACACTTAAAGAAAATGCAGTAAAACTACTCTATATTTACAATGAGAAGGACTTAGTCTTCTACAAGGTAGAAACAGGTCCGTTGGCAGCAACTTTGTCTTTAGCATCAGGGTCTGCGCGCGCGGCGCTGTTGGCGTCTGCCTGTGGCTGGGCGCTGGCGATGGCTAGCGGTGGGGCGACA